>JALDNG010003535.1:0-23617 GCA_024349245.1 Neodontobutis hainanensis | reverse complement strand
TAGTGTCTTTGACTTTATTAAAGCTGTTGTCCTGGTGTGAGGAGGTGAGTGTGACATTAGTGTTGACTTTATTAAAGGTGTTGTCCTGGTGTGAGGAGGTGAGTGTGACATTAGTGTCTTTGACTTTATTAAAGCTGTTGTCCTGGTGTGAGGAGGTGAGTGTGACATTAGTGTTGACTTTATTAAAGCTGTTGTCCTGGTGTGAGGAGGTGAGTGTGACATTAGTGTCTTTGACTTTATTAAAGCTGTTGTCCTGGTGTGAGGAGGTGAGTGTGACATTAGTGTTGACTTTATTAAAGCTGTTGTCCTGTTGTGAGGAGGTGAGTGTGACATTAGTGTTGACTTTATTAAAGCTGTTGTCCTGGTGTGAGGAGGTGAGTGTGACATTAGTGTCTTTGACTTTATTAAAGCTGTTGTCCTGGTGTGAGGAGGTGAGTGTGACATTAGTGTTCTTTGACTTTATTAAAGCTGTTGTCCTGGTGTGAGGAGGTGAGTGTGACATTAGTGTCTTTGACTTTATTAAAGCTGTTGTCCTGGTGTGAGGAGGTGAGTGTGACATTACTGTCTTTGACTTTATTAAAGCTGTTGTCCTGGTGTGAGGAGGTGAGTGTGACATTAGTTCTTTGACTTTATTAAAGCTGTTGTCCTGGTGTGAGGAGGTGAGTGTGACATTAGTGTTGACTTTATTAAAGCTGTTGTCCTGGTGTGAGGAGGTGAGTGAGACATTAGTTCTTTGACTTTATTAAAGCAGTTGTCCTGGTGTGAGGAGGTGAGTGTGACATTAGTGTTGACTTTATTAAAGCTGTTATCCTGGTGTGAGGAGGTGAGTGTGACATTAGTGTTGACTTTATTAAAGCTGTTGTCGTGGTGTGAGGAGGTGAGTGTGACATTAGTGTTGACTTTATTAAAGCTGTTGTCCTGGTGTGAGGAGGTGAGTGTGACATTAGTGTCTTTGACTTTATTAAAGCTGTTGTCCTGGTGTGAGGAGGTGAGTGTGACATTAGTGTCTTTGACTTTATTAAAGCTGTTGTCCTGGTGTGAGGAGGTGAGTGTGACATTAGTGTTGACTTTATTAAAGCTGTTGTCCTGGTGTGAGGAGGTGAGTGTGACATTAGTGTCTTTGACTTTATTAAAGCTGTTGTCCTGGTGTGAGGAGGTAAGTGTGACATTAGTGTTGTTTTTATTAAAGCTGTTGTCCTGGTGTGAGGAGGTGAGTGTGACATTAGTGTCTTTGACTTTATTAAAGCTGTTGTCCTGGTGTGAGGAGGTGAGTGTGACATTAGTGTCTTTGACTTTATTAAAGCTGTTGTCCTGGTCTGAGGAGGTGAGTGTGACATTAGTGTCTTTCACTTTATTAAAGCTGTTGTCCTGGTGTGAGGAGGTGAGTGTGACATTAGTGTTGACTTTATTAAAGCTGTTGTCCTGGTGTGAGGAGGTGAGTGTGACATTAGTGTTGACTTTATTAAAGCTGTTGTCCTGGTGTGAGGAGGTGAGTGTGACATTAGTGTTGACTTTATTAAAGCTGTTGTCCTGTTGTGAGGAGGTGAGTGTGACATTAGTGTTGACTTTATTAAAGCTGTTGTCCTGGTGTGAGGAGGTGAGTGTGACATTAGTGTCTTTGACTTTATTAAAGCTGTTGTCCTGGTCTGAGGAGGTGAGTGTGACATTAGTGTTGACTTTATTAAAGCTGTTGTCCTGGTGTGAGGAGGTGAGTGTGACATTAGTGTTGACTTTATTAAAGCTGTTGTCCTGGTGTGAGGAGGTGAGTGTGACATTAGTGTTGACTTTATTAAAGCTGTTGTCCTGGTGTGAGGAGGTGAGTGTGACATTAGTGTCTTTGACTTTATTAAAGCTGTTGTCCTGGTGTGAGGAGGTGAGTAAGACATTAGTGTCTTTGACTTTATTAAAGCTGTTGTTCTGGTGTGAGGAGGTGAGTGTGACATTAGTGTCTTTGACTTTATTAAAGCTGTTGTCCTGGTGTGAGGAGGTGAGTAAGACATTAGTGTCTTTGACTTTATTAAAGCTGTTGTCCTGGTGTGAGGAGGTGAGTGTGACATTAGTGTTGACTTTATTAAACCTGTTGTCCTGGTGTGAGGAGGTGAGTGTGACATTAGTGTTGACTTTATTAAAGCTGTTGTCCTGGTGTGAGGAGGTGAGTGTGACATTAGTGTCTTTGACTTTATTAAAGCTGTTGTCCTGGTGTGAGGAGGTGAGTGTGACATTAGTGTTGTTTTTATTAAAGCTGTTGTCCTGGTGTGAGGAGGTGAGTGTGACATTAGTGCTGACTTTATTAAAGCTGTTGTCCTGGTGTGAGGAGGTGAGTGTGTCATTAGTGTTGACTTTATTAAAGCTGTTGTCCTGGTGTGAGGACGTGAGTGTGACATTAGTGTTGACTTTATTAAAGCTGTTGTCCTGGTGTGAGGAGGTGAGTGTGACATTAGTGTTGACTTTATTAAAGCTGTTGTCCTGGTGTGAGGAGGTGAGTGTGACATTAGTGTCTTTGACTTTATTAAAGCTGTTGTCCTGGTGTGAGGAGGTGAGTGTGAAATTAGTGTCTTTGACTTTATTAAAGCTGTTGTCCTGGTGTGAGGAGGTGAGTGTGACATTAGTGTTGACTTTATTAAAGCTGTTGTCCTGGTGTGAGGAGGTGAGTGAGATATTAGTGTCTTTGACTTTATTAAAGCTGTTGTCCTGGTGTGAGGAGGTGAGTGTGACATTAGTGTCTTTGACTTTATTAAAGCTGTTGTCCTGGTCTGAGGAGGTGAGTGTGACATTAGTGTCTTTCACTTTATTAAAGCTGTTGTCCTGGTGTGAGGAGGTGAGTGTGACATTAGTGTTGACTTTATTAAAGCTGTTGTCCTGGTGTGAGGAGGTGAGTGTGACATTAGTGTTGACTTTATTAAAGCTGTTGTCCTGGTGTGAGGAGGTGAGTGTGACATTAGTGTTGACTTTATTAAAGCTGTTGTCCTGGTGTGAGGAGGTGAGTGTGACATTAGTGTTGACTTTATTAAAGCTGTTGTCCTGGTGTGAGGAGGTGAGTAAGACATTAGTGTATTTGACTTTATTAAAGCTGTTGTTCTGGTGTGAGGAGGTGAGTGTGACATTAGTGTTGACTTTATTAAACCTGTTGTCCTGGTGTGAGGACGTGAGTGTGACATTAGTGTTGACTTTATTAAAGCTGTTGTCCTGGTGTGAGGAGGTGAGTGTGACATTAGTGTTGACTTTATTAAAGCTGTTGTCCTGGTGTGAGGAGGTGAGTGTGACATTAATGTCTTTGACTTTATTAAAGCCGTTGTCCTGGTGTGAGGAGGTGAGTGTGACATTAGTGTTGACTTTATTAAAGCTATTGTCCTGGTGTGAGGAGGTGAGTATGACATTAATGTCTTTGACTTTATTAAAGCCGTTGTCCTGGTGTGAGGAGGTGAGTGTGACATTAGTGTTGACTTTATTAAAGCTGTTGTCCTGGTGTGAGGAGGTGAGTGTGACATTAGTGTTGACTTTATTAAAGCTGTTGTCCTGGTGTGAGAAGGTGAGTGTGACATTAGTGTTGACTTTATTAAAGCTGTTGTCCTGGTGTGAGGAGGTGAGTGTGACATTAGTGTCTTTGACTTTATTAAAGCTGTTGTCCTGGTGTGAGGAGGTGAGTGTGACATTAATGTCTTTGACTTTATTAAAGCCGTTGTCCTGGTGTGAGGAGGTGAGTGTGACATTAGTGTTGACTTTATTAAAGCTGTTGTCCTGGTGTGAGGAGGTGAGTGTGACATTAGTTCTTTGACTTTATTAAAGCTGTTGTCCTGGTGTGAGGAGGTGAGTGTGACATTAGTGTTGACTTTATTAAAGCTGTTGTCCTGGTGTGAGGAGGTGAGTGTGACATTAGTGTTGACTTTATTAAAGCTGTTGTCCTGGTGTGAGGAGGTGAGTGTGACATTAGTGTTGACTTTATTAAAGCTGTTGTCCTGGTGTGAGGAAGTGAGTGTGACATTAGTGTTGACTTTATTAAAGCTTTTGTCCTGGTGTGAGGAGGTGAGTGTGATATTAGTGTTGACTTTATTATAGCTGTTGTCCTGGTGTGAGTAAGTGAGTGTGACATTAGTGTTGACTTTATTAAAGCAGTTGTCCTGGTGTGAGGAGGTGAGTGTGACATTAGTGTTGACTTTATTAAAGCTGTTGTCCTGTTGTGAGGAGGTGAGTGTGACATTAGTGTTGACTTTATTAAAGCTGTTGTCCTGGTGTGAGGAGGTGAGTGTGACATTAGTGTCTTTGACTTTATTAAAGCTGTTGTCCTGGTGTGAGGAAGTGAGTGTGACATTAGTGTTCTTTGACTTTATTAAAGCTGTTGTCCTGGTGTGAGGAGGTGAGTGTGACATTAGTGTCTTTGACTTTATTAAAGCTGTTGTCCTGGTGTGAGGAGGTGAGTGTGACATTACTGTCTTTGACTTTATTAAAGCTGTTGTCCTGGTGTGAGGAGGTGAGTGTGACATTATTTCTTTGACTTTATTAAAGCTGTTGTCCTGGTGTGAGGAGGTGAGTTTGACATTAGTGTTGACTTTATTAAAGCTGTTGTCCTGGTGTGAGGAGGTGAGTGAGACATTAGTTCTTTGACTTTATTAAAGCTGTTGTCCTGGTGTGAGGAGGTGAGTGTGACATTAGTGTTGACTTTATTAAAGCTGTTATCCAGTTGTGAGGAGGTGAGTGTGACATTAGTGTTGACTTTATTAAAGCTGTTATCCTGTTGTGAGGAGGTGAGTGTGACATTAGTGTTGACTTTATTAAAGCTGTTGTCTTGGTGTGAGGAGGTGAGTGTGACATTAGTGTTCACTTTATTAAAGGTGTTGTCCTGGTGTGAGGAGGTGAGTGTGACATTAGTGTCTTTGACTTTATTAAAGCTGTTGTCCTGGTGTGAGGAGGTGAGAGTGATATTAGTGTCTTTGACTTTATTAAAGCTGTTGTCCTGGTGTGAGGAGGTAAGTGTGACATAAGTGTCTTTGACTTTATTAAAGCTGTTGTCCTGGTGTGAGGAGGTGAGTGTGACATTAGTGTTGACTTTATTAAAGCTGTTGTCCTGGTGTGAGGAGGTGAGTGTGACATTAGTGTCTTTGACTTTATTAAAGCTGTTGTCTTGGTGTGAGGAGGTGAGTGTGACATTAGTGTTCACTTTATTAAAGGTGTTGTCCTGGTGTGAGGAGGTGAGTGTGACATTAGTGTCTTTGACTTTATTAAAGCTGTTGTCCTGGTGTGAGGAGGTGAGTGTGATATTAGTGTCTTTGACTTTATTAAAGCTGTTGTCCTTGTGTGAGGAGGTAAGTGTGACATAAGTGTCTTTGACTTTATTAAAGCTGTTGTCCTGGTGTGAGGAGGTGAGTGTGACATTAGTGTTGACTTTATTAAAGCTGTTGTCCTGGTGTGAGGAGGTGAGTGTGACATTAGTGTCTTTGACTTTATTAAAGCTGTTGTCCTGGTGTGAGGAGGTGAGTGTGACATTAGTGTTGTTTTTATTAAAGCTGTTGTCCTGGTGTGAGGAGGTGAGTGTGACATTAGTGTTGACTTTATTAAAGCTGTTGTCCTGGTGTGAGGAGGTGAGTGTGACATTAGTGTTGTTTTTATTAAAGCTGTTGTCCTGGTGTGAGGAGGTGAGTGTGACATTAGTGTTGACTTTATTAAAGCTGTTGTCCTGGTGTGAGGAGGTGAGTGTGTCATTAGTGTTGACTTTATTAAAGCTGTTGTCCTGGTGTGAGGACGTGAGTGTGACATTAGTGTTGACTTTATTAAAGCTGTTGTCCTGGTGTGAGGAGGTGAGTGTGACATTAGTGTTGACTTTATTAAAGCTGTTGTCCTGGTGTGAGGAGGTGAGTGTGACATTAGTGTCTTTGACTTTATTAAAGCTGTTGTCCTGGTGTGAGGAGGTGAGTGTGAAATTAGTGTCTTTGACTTTATTAAAGCTGTTGTCCTGGTGTGAGGAGGTGAGTGTGACATTAGTGTTGACTTTATTAAAGCTGTTGTCCTGGTGTGAGGAGGTGAGTGAGATATTAGTGTCTTTGACTTTATTAAAGCTGTTGTCCTGGTGTGAGGAGGTGAGTGTGACATTAGTGTCTTTGACTTTATTAAAGCTGTTGTCCTGGTCTGAGGAGGTGAGTGTGACATTAGTGTCTTTCACTTTATTAAAGCTGTTGTCCTGGTGTGAGGAGGTGAGTGTGACATTAGTGTTGACTTTATTAAAGCTGTTGTCCTGGTGTGAGGAGGTGAGTGTGACATTAGTGTTGACTTTATTAAAGCTGTTGTCCTGGTGTGAGGAGGTGAGTGTGACATTAGTGTTGACTTTATTAAAGCTGTTGTCCTGGTGTGAGGAGGTGAGTGTGACATTAGTGTTGACTTTATTAAAGCTGTTGTCCTGGTGTGAGGAGGTGAGTGTGACATTAGTGTCTTTGACTTTATTAAAGCTGTTGTCCTGGTCTGAGGAGGTGAGTGTGACATTAGTGTTGACTTTATTAAAGCTGTTGTCCTGGTGTGAGGAGGTGAGTGTGACATTAGTGTTGACTTTATTAAAGCTGTTGTCCTGGTGTGAGGAGGTGAGTGTGACATTAGTGTTGACTTTATTAAAGCTGTTGTCCTGGTGTAAGGAGGTGAGTGTGACATTAGTGTCTTTGACTTTATTAAAGCTGTTGTCCTGGTGTGAGGAGGTGAGTAAGACATTAGTGTCTTTGACTTTATTAAAGCTGTTGTTCTGGTGTGAGGAGGTGAGTGTGACATTAGTGTTGACTTTATTAAACCTGTTGTCCTGGTGTGAGGAGGTGAGAGTGAAATTAGTGTTTAAAGCTGTTGTCCTGGTGTGAGGAGGTGAGTGTGTCATTAGTGTTGACTTTATTAAAGCTGTTGTCCTGGTGTGAGGAGGTGAGTGTGACATTAGTGTTGACTTTATTAAAGCTGTTGTCCTGGTGTGAGGAGGTGAGTGTGACATTAGTGTTGACTTTATTAAAGCTGTTGTCCTGGTGTGAGGAGGTGAGTGTGACATTAGTGTCTTTGACTTTATTAAAGCTGTTGTCCTGGTGTGAGGAGGTGAGTGTGAAATTAGTGTCTTTGACTTTATTAAAGCTGTTGTCCTGGTGTGAGGAGGTGAGTGTGACATTAGTGTTGACTTTATTAAAGCTGTTGTCCTGGTGTGAGGAGGTGAGTGAGATATTAGTGTCTTTGACTTTATTAAAGCTGTTGTCCTGGTGTGAGGAGGTGAGTGTGACATTAGTGTCTTTGACTTTATTAAAGCTGTTGTCCTGGTCTGAGGAGGTGAGTGTGACATTAGTGTCTTTCACTTTATTAAAGCTGTTGTCCTGGTGTGAGGAGGTGAGTGTGACATTAGTGTTGACTTTATTAAAGCTGTTGTCCTGGTGTGAGGAGGTGAGTGTGACATTAGTGTTGACTTTATTAAAGCTGTTGTCCTGGTGTGAGGAGGTGAGTGTGACATTAGTGTTGACTTTATTAAAGCTGTTGTCCTGGTGTGAGGAGGTGAGTGTGACATTAGTGTTGACTTTATTAAAGCTGTTGTCCTGGTGTGAGGAGGTGAGTGTGACATTAGTGTCTTTGACTTTATTAAAGCTGTTGTCCTGGTCTGAGGAGGTGAGTGTGACATTAGTGTTGACTTTATTAAAGCTGTTGTCCTGGTGTGAGGAGGTGAGTGTGACATTAGTGTTGACTTTATTAAAGCTGTTGTCCTGGTGTGAGGAGGTGAGTGTGACATTAGTGTTGACTTTATTAAAGCTGTTGTCCTGGTGTAAGGAGGTGAGTGTGACATTAGTGTCTTTGACTTTATTAAAGCTGTTGTCCTGGTGTGAGGAGGTGAGTAAGACATTAGTGTCTTTGACTTTATTAAAGCTGTTGTTCTGGTGTGAGGAGGTGAGTGTGACATTAGTGTTGACTTTATTAAACCTGTTGTCCTGGTGTGAGGACGTGAGTGTGACATTAGTGTTGACTTTATTAAAGCTGTTGTCCTGGTGTGAGGAGGTGAGTGTGACATTAGTGTTGACTTTATTAAAGCTGTTGTCCTGGTGTGAGGAGGTGAGTGTGACATTAGTGTTGACTTTATTAAAGCTGTGTTCCTGGTGTGAGGAGGTGAGTGTGACATTAGTGTCTTTGACTTTATTAAAGCTGTTTTCCTCGTGTGAGGAGGTGAGTGAGACATTAGTGTTGACTTTATTAAAGCTATTGTCCTGGTGTGAGGAGGTGAGTGTGACATTAATGTCTTTGACTTTATTAAAGCCGTTGTCCTGGTGTGAGGAGGTGAGTGTGACATTAGTGTTGACTTTATTAAAGCTGTTGTCCTGGTGTGAGGAGGTGAGTGTGACATTAGTGTTGACTTTATTAAAGCTGTTGTCCTGGTGTGAGAAGGTGAGTGTGACATTAGTGTTGACTTTATTAAAGCTGTTGTCCTGGTTTGAGGAGGTGAGTGTGACATTAGTGTCTTTGACTTTATTAAAGCTGTTGTCCTGGTGTGAGGAGGTGAGTGTGACATTAATGTCTTTGACTTTATTAAAGCCGTTGTCCTGGTGTGAGGAGGTGAGTGTGACATTAGTGTTGACTTTATTAAAGCTGTTGTCCTGGTGTGAGGAGGTGAGTGTGACATTAGTTCTTTGACTTTATTAAAGCTGTTGTCCTGGTGAGAGAAGGTGAGTGTGACATTAGTGTTGACTTTATTAAAGCTGTTGTCCTGGTGTGAGGAGGTGAGTGTGACATTAGTGTTGACTTTATTAAAGCTGTTGACCTGGTGTGAGGAGGTGAGTGTGACATTAGTGTCTTTGACTTTATTAAAGCTGTTGTCCTGGTGTGAGGAGGTGAGTGTGGCATTAGTGTTGACTTTATTAAAGCAGTTGTCCTGGTGTGAGGAGGTGAGTGTGACATTAGTGTTGACTTTATTAAAGCTGTTGTCCTGGTGTGAGGAGGTGAGTGTGACATTAGTGTTGACTTTATTAAAGCAGTTGTCCTGGTGTGAGGAGGTGAGTGTGACATTAGTGTTGACTTTATTAAAGCTGTTGTCCTGGTGTGAGGAGGTGAGTGTGACATTAGTGTTGACTTTATTAAAGCTGTTGTCCTGGTGTGAGGAGGTGAGTGTGACATTAGTGTTGACTTTATTAAAGCTGTTATCCTGGTGTGAGGAGGTGAGTGTGACATTAGTGTTGACTTTATTAAAGCTGTTGTCCTGGTGTGAGGAGGTGAGTGTGACATTAGTGTCTTTGACTTTATTAAAGCTGTTGTCCTGGTGTGAGGAGGTGAGTGTGACATTAGTGTCTTTGACTTTATTAAAGCTGTTGTCCTGGTGTGAGGATGTGAGTGTGACATTAGTGTTGACTTTATTAAAGCTGTTGTCCTGGTGTGAGGAGGTGAGTGTGACATTAGTGTTGACTTAGCTGTTGTCCTGGTGTGAGGAGGTGAGTGTGACATTAGTGTTGACTTTATTAAAGCTGTTGTCCTGGTGTGAGGAGGTGAGTGTGACATTAGTGTCTTTGACGTTATTAAAGGTGTTGTCCTGGTGTGAGGAGGTGAGTGTGACATTAGTGTCTTTGACTTTATTAAAGCTGTTGTCCTGGTGTGAGGAGGTGAGTGTGACATTAGTGTTGACTTTATTAAAGGTGTTGTCCTGGTGTGAGGAGGTGAGTGTGACATTAGTGTCTTTGACTTTATTAAAGCTGTTGTCCTGTTGTGAGGAGGTGAGTGTGACATTAGTGTTGACTTTATTAAAGCTGTTGTCCTGGTGTGAGGAGGTGAGTGTGACATTAGTGTCTTTGACTTTATTAAAGCTGTTGTCCTGGTGTGAGGAAGTGAGTGTGACATTAGTGTTCTTTGACTTTATTAAAGCTGTTGTCCTGGTGTGAGGAGGTGAGTGTGACATTAGTGTCTTTGACTTTATTAAAGCTGTTGTCCTGGTGTGAGGAGGTGAGTGTGACATTACTGTCTTTGACTTTATTAAAGCTGTTGTCCTGGTGTGAGGAGGTGAGTGTGACATTAGTTCTTTGACTTTATTAAAGCTGTTGTCCTGGTGTGAGGAGGTGAGTTTGACATTAGTGTTGACTTTATTAAAGCTGTTGTCCTGGTGTGAGGAGGTGAGTGAGACATTAGTTCTTTGACTTTATTAAAGCTGTTGTCCTGGTGTGAGGAGGTGAGTGTGACATTAGTGTTGACTTTATTAAAGCTGTTATCCAGTTGTGAGGAGGTGAGTGTGACATTAGTGTTGACTTTATTAAAGCTGTTATCCTGTTGTGAGGAGGTGAGTGTGACATTAGTGTTGACTTTATTAAAGCTGTTGTCTTGGTGTGAGGAGGTGAGTGTGACATTAGTGTTCACTTTATTAAAGGTGTTGTCCTGGTGTGAGGAGGTGAGTGTGACATTAGTGTCTTTGACTTTATTAAAGCTGTTGTCCTGGTGTGAGGAGGTGAGTGTGATATTAGTGTCTTTGACTTTATTAAAGCTGTTGTCCTGGTGTGAGGAGGTAAGTGTGACATAAGTGTCTTTGACTTTATTAAAGCTGTTGTCCTGGTGTGAGGAGGTGAGTGTGACATTAGTGTTGACTTTATTAAAGCTGTTGTCCTGGTGTGAGGAGGTGAGTGTGACATTAGTGTCTTTGACTTTATTAAAGCTGTTGTCCTGGTGTGAGGAGGTGAGTGTGACATTAGTGTTGTTTTTATTAAAGCTGTTGTCCTGGTGTGAGGAGGTGAGTGTGACATTAGTGTTGACTTTATTAAAGCTGTTGTCCTGGTGTGAGGAGGTGAGTGTGTCATTAGTGTTGACTTTATTAAAGCTGTTGTCCTGGTGTGAGGACGTGAGTGTGACATTAGTGTTGACTTTATTAAAGCTGTTGTCCTGGTGTGAGGAGGTGAGTGTGACATTAGTGTTGACTTTATTAAAGCTGTTGTCCTGGTGTGAGGAGGTGAGTGTGACATTAGTGTCTTTGACTTTATTAAAGCTGTTGTCCTGGTGTGAGGACGTGAGTGTGACATTAGTGTTGACTTTATTAAAGCTGTTGTCCTGGTGTGAGGAGGTGAGTGTGACATTAGTGTTGACTTTATTAAAGCTGTTGTCCTGGTGTGAGGAGGTGAGTGTGACATTAGTGTCTTTGACTTTATTAAAGCTGTTGTCCTGGTGTGAGGAGGTGAGTGTGACATTAGTGTTGACTTTATTAAAGCTGTTGTCCTGGTGTGAGGAGGTGAGTGTGACATTAGTGTTGACTTTATTAAAGCTGTTGTCCTGGTGTGAGGAGGTGAGTGTGACATTAGTGTCTTTGACTTTATTAAAGCTGTTGTCCTGGTGTGAGGAAGTGAGTGTGACATTAGTGTTCTTTGACTTTATTAAAGCTGTTGTCCTGGTGTGAGGAGGTGAGTGTGACATTAGTGTCTTTGACTTTATTAAAGCTGTTGTCCTGGTGTGAGGAGGTGAGTGTGACATTAGTTCTTTGACTTTATTAAAGCTGTTGTCCTGGTGTGAGGAGGTGAGTGTGACATTAGTGTTGACTTTATTAAAGCTGTTGTCCTGGTGTGAGGAGGTGAGTGTGACATTAGTGTTGACTTTATTAAAGCTGTTGTCCTGGTGTGAGGAGGTGAGTGTGACATTAGTGTCTTTGACTTTATTAAAGCTGTTTTCCTGCTGTGAGGAGGTGAGTGTGACATTAGTGTTGACTTCATTAAAGCTGTTGTCCTGGTGTGAGGAGGTGAGTGTGACATTAGTGTTGACTTTATTAAAGCTGTAGTCCTGGTGTGAGGAGGTGAGTGTGACATTAGTGTTGACTTTATTAAAGCTGTTGTCCTGGTGTGAGGAGGTGAGTGAGACATTAGTTCTTTGACTTTATTAAAGCAGTTGTCCTGGTGTGAGGAGGTGAGTGAGACATTAGTTCTTTGACTTTATTAAAGCTGTTGTCCTGGTGTGAGGAGGTGAGTGTGACATTAGTGTTGACTTTATTAAAGCTGTTATCCAGTTGTGAGGAGGTGAGTGTGACATTAGTGTTGACTTTATTAAAGCTGTTATCCTGTTGTGAGGAGGTGAGTGTGACATTAGTGTTGACTTTATTAAAGCTGTTGTCTTGGTGTGAGGAGGTGAGTGTGACATTAGTGTTCACTTTATTAAAGGTGTTGTCCTGGTGTGAGGAGGTGAGTGTGACATTAGTGTCTTTGACTTTATTAAAGCTTTTGTCCTGGTGTGAGTAGGTGAGTGTGATATTAGTGTCTTTGACTTTATTAAAGCTGTTGTCCTGGTGTGAGGAGGTGAGTGTGACATTAGTGTTGACTTTATTAAAGCTGTTGTCCTGGTGTGAGGAGGTGAGTGTGACATTAGTGTCTTTGACTTTATTAAAGCTGTTGTCCTGGTGTGAGGAGGTGAGTGTGACATTAGTGTTGTTTTTATTAAAGCTGTTGTCCTGGTGTGAGGAGGTGAGTGTGACATTAGTGTTGACTTTATTAAAGCTGTTGTCCTGGTGTGAGGAGGTGAGTGTGACATTAGTGTTGACTTTATTAAAGCTGTTGTCCTGGTGTGAGGACGTGAGTGTGACATTAGTGTTGACTTTATTAAAGCTGTTGTCCTGGTGTGAGGAGGTGAGTGTGACATTAGTGTTGACTTTATTAAAGCTGTTGTCCTGGTGTGAGGAGGTGAGTGTGACATTAGTGTCTTTGACTTTATTAAAGCTGTTGTCCTGGTGTGAGGAGGTGAGTGTGACATTAGTGTTGACTTTATTAAAGCTGTTGTCCTGGTGTGAGGAGGTGAGTGTGACATTAGTGTTGACTTTATTAAAGCTGTTGTCCTGGTGTGAGGAGGTGAGTGTGACATTAGTGTCTTTGACTTTATTAAAGCTGTTGTCCTGGTGTGAGGAGGTGAGTGTGACATTAGTGTTGACTTTATTAAAGCTGTTGTCCTGGTGTGAGGAGGTGAGTGAGACATTAGTTCTTTGACTTTATTAAAGCAGTTGTCCTGGTGTGAGGAGGTGAGTGTGACATTAGTGTTGACTTTATTAAAGCTGTTATCCTGTTGTGAGGAGGTGAGTGTGACATTAGTGTTGACTTTATTAAAGCTGTTGTCCTGTTGTGAGGAGGTGAGTGTGACATTAGTGTTGACTTTATTAAAGCTGTTGTCCTGGTGTGAGGAGGTGAGTGTGACATTAGTGTTGACTTTATTAAAGCTGTTGTCCTGGTGTGAGGAGGTGAGTGAGACATTAGTGTCTTTGACTTTATTAAAGCTGTTGTCCTGGTGTGAGGAGGTGAGTGTGACATTAGTGTCTTTGACTTTATTAAAGCTGTTGTCCTGGTGTGAGGAGGTGAGTGAGACATTAGTGTCTTTGACTTTATTAAAGCTGTTGTCCTGGTGTGAGGAGGTGAGTGTGACATTAGTGTCTTTGACTTTATTAAAGCTGTTGTCCTGGTGTGAGGAGGTGAGTGTGACATTAGTGTTGTTTGACTTTATTAAAGCTGTTGTCCTGGTGTGAGGAGGTGAGTGTGACATTAGTGTCTTTGACTTTATTAAAGCTGTTGTCCTGGTGTGAGGAAGTGAGTGTGACATTAGTGTTCTTTGACTTTATTAAAGCTGTTGTCCTGGTGTGAGGAGGTGAGTGTGACATTAGTGTCTTTGACTTTATTAAAGCTGTTGTCCTGGTGTGAGGAGGTGAGTGTGACAATAACATCTTTGACTTTATTAAAGCTGTTGTCCTGGTGTGAGGAGGTGAGTGTGACATTAGTGTTGACTTTATTAAAGCTGTTGTCCTGGTGTGAGGAGGTGAGTGTGACATTAGTGTCTTTGACTTTATTAAAGCTGTTGTCCTGGTGTGAGGAGGTGAGTGTGACATTAGTGTCTTTGACTTTATTAACGCTATTGTCCTGGTGTGAGGAGGTGAGTGTGACATTAGTGTCTTTGACTTTATTAAAGCTGTTGTCTCAGTGTGGACTGTTACAGAGAGCAGAGGACAGACAGCTGCTGACTTTTACTGCTGTATTTTTACTGCGTTACTTCCTCTTGTTTAGTGTTGGATCAGAACAGAACTGTTTGTGAATCATGGGCCTTTTACCGAGACTTAAACCTGATGTTTAGAGAAAAGACTTATTTCTAAAACACACCTCATAATACAAACTCTTTAACTGTAGAGTATGTACCATTTAGCTTAGAATAAATCCTATAGATGATCATATTCTTAATGAGTTGGTTTTAAAGTGTGTCGTCTGTATTCAACAGCAGCCTAAACACTTTTGTCACATTTAAAGCGTCTAGATTTTAAAGGAAAACGATGTTGGTCCCATAAACAATGTTCAGAATTCTAGAGAAAATGATGAACCAGTTTGTTTTGGGCAGAAAAGGCTAAAACGAGGTGAGAAAGCTTCAGATCAGAACAGATTATGGAGGACTGTGGAGACTTTACCCAGAGGCCTTCACAGGCCCAAATATGAACAGTTCTCCTGAATAAAGGCAGAGGCCCATCTGGAGAGGTTTAAGACCAACATCTAAACATTAACATGAAATAAAGACAATAATCAATCACATTAGAAACATCTGGCTCCAGCTCCATGTGATAATTATTCATAAGGTGCTTTATTTAAATGATCAGAGCTCACTGTGTTTGACTCGTTCACCTTTCAGACTGAGACAGAACATGAATAATGTCAGTGTGGACGAAGAGGAGGCCCAGTCTTCACAGAGCCATTATAAAGAGAGAGGTCTGTTCATGAAGGAACCTCCAGATGGCAGCAGCGAGCCAGGGCCCGCTCCAACACAGTGAGTAGCATCATCAGCTGTTTGTGTTTGATTTAAGAACACTGTGGTTGACCTGATACAGCACAGGACACATTCATGGAGCCACTGCTTTAACTGAGGCTCAGGCCCAAAAATAAGAATATTGTGTCTGAAGGAAACTGTAAAGTGTGTGTTTTCTGAACAGAACAGAGTCAGAGGAAGTGCTCACTGCAGCTTATTAACATACACTGTACAATAAATCCTTTTGTTTTAGAGACGAGTGTCACAAACAGAGAGCAGTGTCTCCAGTGTCCAGCTGTGTGTCTCTGAAGAGCGACTGGTCCATTGTCCACCCTCCAGACTTCAGTAATGAACCTGGAGCTCCACAGAGTCGGCTGTAAGTGGCACTAATATCATTTATATTGTCTTCATCAGCAGCTGATCAGTGCAGATATATTCACTGAACCACTGTCATCTCTCCATCACTGTTTAAAATTAAAACTGTGTAAAACTGAAGACGGATCACATTCAGCCCAAAGGAAGACTTTTATCTGTCAGTAATAACTCACTTCTAATGTCTTCATTTGAGCTCAGATTTAAAGTGAGAGGATGAGACAGAAAATGACTCTAGTCAAATGAGTTAGTTTCATTAATGGCTCCATTTCCAGAAACAGGTCAAAAGGAGGGGTCAGTATTCTTGTCCAAAAGCAGGGACCAGGCTGTGACCTTTGTAAAGCTGTTTTAATGAATGTGTTGATGTCCACAGAGAGAGTCCTGGTGACGGCCCATCGTCCTGTGGTCTGTGTCAGAGCGTCCTGACTGATCCAGTCTCTACCAGCTGTGGACACTGCTTCTGCAGACAGTGTCTCTCTTCAAACTGGGACCAGTGTGGTTCACCTCAGCCCTGTCCCCAGTGTGGACAAAGACCAAGACTGGACTACACTCTCTTCAGTAAGACCATTCATTCTTCAGAAAACCCTGCAGCCACTGTGTTGTATTTAACATGACTCTGGTCACTAATAAAACTCCTCCTGATTCCACCAGTGAAAGCTGCAGGTCCAGTCTTTTTAAATGAACATAGACCTGTTTCAAAACTCTCTGTTGTGGCAAAGGCTTGAGAGTTTTCACTTCCTGCCTCTGGTGTATGCATCTTTTGTCTCGTCTCATCATACTATATTTCTCTTATTTCTCTTGAGTTACTGCTTGCTGGAATCCTTTTTTTTTTTTTTTTTTTTTAAAGTGGGTGCCCTGGGAGAACCCATTTGCCCTGGTGGGACCTTTGTGGCAGGCTGCTCACAGGACGCCTGGAAGAACTGGCAAGTTTTTTGTTTAGAAAGTTCTGTGTGTTGAAGACGTATTTCTTTTTGGATTTACACTAACCTATAGGATTATATGGAACACCGGTTCAATTTCTCATTAATGCAAGACTCTAATCAACCAATCACACGGCCGTTGCTTCAGTGCATTTAGGGGTGTGGTCCTGGTCAAGACAATCTTCTGAACTCCGAACTGAATCTCAGAATGGTAAAGAAAGGTGATTTAAACAATTTTGAGCGTGGCATAGTTGTTTGTGCCAGGCGGGACGTTCTGAGTATTTCACAATCTGCTCAGTTACTGGGATTTTCACGCACAACTATTTCTAGGGTTTACAAAGAATGGTGTGAAAAGGGAAAAACTTCCAGTATGCAGCAGTCTCGTGGGCAAAAATGCCCTGTTGATGCTAAAGGTCAGAGGAGAATGGGCCGACTGACTCAAGCAGAAAGGACTTTGACTGAAATAATCACTCGTTACAATCGAGGTATGCAGCAAAGCTTTTGTGAAGCCACAACACGCACAACCTTGAGGCGGATGGGCTACAATAGCAGAAGACCCCACCGGGTACCACTCATCTCCACTACAAATAGGAAAAAGAGGCTACAATTTACACGAGCTCACCAAAAAAGGACAGTCAAAGACTGGAAAAATGTTGCTTGGTCTGATGAGACTCGATTTCTGTTGAGACATTCAGATGGTAGAGTCAGAATTTGGCGTAAACCAAATGAGAACATGGATCTATCATGCCTTGTTTCCACTGTGCAGGCTGGTGGCGTAATGTTGTGGGGGATGTTTTCTTGGCACACTTTAGGCCCCTTAGTGTCAATTGGGCATTGTTTAAATGCCACGGCCTACCTTTTGTTTCTGACCTTGTCCATTCCTTCATGACCACCATCTACCCATCCTCTGATGGCTACTTCCAGCATCCATCCATCCATCCATCCATCCATCTTCTACCGCTTATCCGGGGCCGGGTCGCGGGGGCAGCAGTCTAAGCAGAGAAGCCCAGACTTCCCTCTCCCCAGACACTTCCTCCAGCTCTTCTGGAGGGATACCGAGGTGTTCCCAGGACAGCCGAGAGACATAGTCACTCCAGCGTGTCCTAGGTCTTCCCCGAGGTCACCTCCCGGTGGGACATGCCCGGAACACCTCCCTAGGGAGGCGTCCGGGAGGCATCCGAAACAGATGCCCGAGTCACCTCAGCTGGCTCCTCTCGATGTGAAGGAGCAGCGGCTCTACTTTGAGCTCCTCCCGAGTGACCGAGCTCCTCACCCTATCTCTAAGGGAGCGCCCCGCCACTCTGCAGAGAAAGCTCATTTTGGCCGCCTGTATCCGGGATCTTGTTCTTTCGGTCATGACCCAAAGTTCATGACCATAGGTGAGAGTAGGAACGTAGATCGACTGGTAAATCGAGAGCTTTGCCTTGCAGGGTGCACGTGGCAGAGTGGTTAGCACTCCTGCCTTACAGCAAGAAGGTCGTGAGTTCAAAACCCGGCCGACTCAAATATTCTCGGCCGTCTCCGGTCTTTCTGTGAGGAGTCTGCATGTCCTCCGCGTGTTACCGTGGGTTCTCTCCGGGTACTCCGGCTTCCTCCCACCGTCCAAAGACATGCATGTACAGGTTAATTGGCAACTCTAAAGTGTCCCTAGTGAATGAATGTGAGAGTGAATGGTTGTCTGTCAATGTTTGTCTCTAAATGTTAGCCCTGCGACTAACTGGCCATTGTCCAGGGTGTACCCCGCCTCAGGCCCAAAGCTGCTGGGATAGGCTCCAGTCACCCGTGACCCCTAACGGGACAAAGCGGTAGAAAATGAATGAATGAATGAATGAATGAATGCCTTGCAGCTCAGCTCTTTCTTCACCACGACAGACCGGTACATCGACCACATTACTGCAGAAGCTGCACCGATCCGTCTGTCAATCTCATGCTCCTTCCTTCCCTCACTCGTGAACAAGACCCCGAGATACTTGAACTCCTCCACTTGAGGCAGGAGCTCTCCACCAACCTGAAGGGGGCAAGCCACCCTTTTCTGACTGAGAACCATGGTCTCAGACTTGGAGGTGCTGATCCTCATCCCAGCCGCTTTACACTCGGCTGCAAACCGTCCCAGTGCACACTGGAGGTCCTGGCTTGATGGAGCCAACATGACAACATCATCTGCAAAAAGCAGAGATGAAATCCTGTCGTCCTCAAACCAGACTCCTTCCGGCCCCTGCATGTGCCTAGAAATCCTGTCCATAGAGATGATAATCTGGTTGGGCAAACTCCCATAAACCCTCCAGCACCCTGGAGAGGGTATAGAGCTGGTCCAGTGTTCCACGACCGGGACGAAAACCGCATTGTTCCTCCTGGATCTGAGGTTCAACTATCGACCGCATTCTCCTCTCCAGTACCCTGGCATAGACTTTCCCGGGGAGGCTGAGGAGTGTGATCCCTCTGTAGTTGGAACACACCCTCCGGTCCCCCTTCTTAAAAAGAGGGACCACCACCCCGGTCTGCCAGTCCAGAGGTACTGTCCCCAAACGCCACGCGATGTTGCAGAGGCGTGTCAGCCAAGACAGCCCCACAACATCCAGAGACTTGAGGTACTCAGTGCGTATCTCATCCACCCCAGGTGCCTTGCCACTGAGGAGCTTCCCAACTACCTCAGCAACTTCAGCCTGA
This sequence comes from Neodontobutis hainanensis, assembly GCA_024349245.1. NCBI lineage: Eukaryota > Metazoa > Chordata > Actinopteri > Gobiiformes > Odontobutidae > Neodontobutis > Neodontobutis hainanensis. Next base: position 4,955 of record JALDNG010003535.1, on the reverse strand, counting down.
GTGACAGACGAGCCCACCTCCAAGCCTTCTGCCTCTGCTTCCTCAGTGGAAGACGTGTCGGCGGGGTTGAGGAGATCCTCGAAGTATTCCTTCCACCGTCCAACAATATCCCCAGTTGAGGTCAGCAGATTCCCACCTCCATTGTAAACAGTGTTGGCAGGGCACTGCTTCCCCCTCCTGAGGCGCCAGACGGTTTGCCAGAATTTCTTCGAGGCCGACCGATAGTCTTTTTCCATGGCCTCACCGAACTCCTCCCAGACCCGAGTTTTTGCCTCCACAACCACCTGGGCTGCAGCACGCTTGGCCTGCCGGTACACATCAGCTGCCTCAGGAGTCCCACAAGCCAACCAGACTCGATAGGTCTCCTTCTTCAGCTTGACGGCATCCCTTACTTTCGGTGTCCACCACCAGGTTCGGGGATTGCCGCCACGACAGGCACCAGAGACTTTGCGGCCACAGCTTCAAGTGGCTGCGTCGACAATGGAGGTGGAGAACATGGTCCACTCGGACTCAATGTCTCCAGTCTCCCTCGGAATCTGGTCGAAGCTCTGTCGGAGGTGGGAGTTGAAGATCTCTCTGACAGGGGACTCGGCCAAACGTTCCCAACAGACCCTCACAGTACGTTTGGGTCTGCCAAGTCTGTCCCGCCTTCTCCCCCGCCATCGGATCCAACTCACCACCAGGTGGTGATCAGTTGATAGCTCCGCCCCTCTCTTCACCCGAGTGTCCAAGACATACGGCCGGAGGTCAGATGAAACAACTACAAAGTCGATTATCGACCTCCGGCCTAGGGTGTCCTGATGCCACGTGCACTGATGGACACCCTTATGCTTGAACATGGTGTTTGTTATGTACAAACTGTTGCCAGCACAGAAGTCCAATAACAGAACACTCGGTTTCAGATCAGGGGGGGCCGTTCTTCCCAATCACGCCCCTCCAGGTGTCACTGTCGCTACCCACATGAGCGTTGAAGTCCCCCAGTAGAACGATGGAGTCCCCGGTCGAAGCACTTTCCAGCACCCCTCCCAGAGACTCCAAGAAGGCCGGGTACTCTGCACTGCCATTTGGCCCGTAAGCACAAACAACTGTGAGAGACCTATCCCCGACCCGAAGGCGCAGGGAAGAGACCCTCTCGTTCACCGGGGTGAACTCCAACACATGGCGGCTGAGCCGGGGGGCAATGAGCAAACCCACACCGGCCCGCCGCCTCTCACCGCAGGCAACTCCAGAGTAGTAGAGAGTCCAGCCTCTCTCGAGGATTTTGGTTCCAGAGCCCAAGCTGTGCATGGAGGTGAGCACGACTATCTCTAGTCAATATCTCTCAACCTCCCGCACAAGCTCAGGCTCCTTACCCGCCATCGAGGTGACATTCCATGTCCCTAGAGCTAGATTCTGTGTCCGGGGATTGGGTCGCCGAGGCTCCCGCCTTCGACTGCCACCCAAACCACATTGCACCGGCCCCTTACGGTTCCTCCTGCAGGTGGTGGGCCGACGAGAGGTTGGTCCCACATCGCTCCTTCGGGCTGAGCCCGGCCGGGCCCCGTGGGGAAAGACCCGGCCACCAGGCGCTCGCATATGAGCTCCAAACCAATCCCTGGCTCCAGGGTGGGGCCCCGGTTGCGCCATACCGGGCGACGTATTGGTCCTTGATTTTAAAATATCCATAAAGGGTTCTGAACCGCACTTTGTCTGGCCCGTCACCTAGGACCTGTTTCCCTTGGGAGACGCTACCAGGGGCATATAGCCCCCGACAACATAGCTCCTAGGATCATCCGGGCACTCAAACCCCTCCACCACGATAAGGTGGCGGTTCAAGGAGGAGTACTTCCAGCAGGATAATGCATTTACATTTATTCATTTGGCTGACGCTTTTACCCAAAGCGACTTACATTGTTCTACTTACTAATTGTTCTAATTACTAGTGTTACAGCCACTGTAGGCAAGGTGGTTTAAGCTTTACCCACTGAGCTACTGCCGCCCCTCACAAAGCTCGAATCATTTCAGATTGGTTTCTTGAACATGACAATGAGTTCACTGTACTAAAATGGCCCCACAGTCACCAGATCTCAACCCAATAGAACATCTTTGGGATGTGGTGGCCTGGATGTGCATCCCACAAATCTCCATCCCTGATCCCTGTAAACGGCCTCTGAGATTATCTGAAAAGAAGCCAGAGCTAAAGAAAATGTTTTGTAAAGATATGTTTGTTTGAATAGAATATGAGTATAAAACAGTGAGAAGAACTTGTTTAATTTAAAGCCGTTTTGTTCCAGGTGAGCATAAGAGGAGTCTGCAGCAGAAATGTGAAAGTGTGTCTGAAGGAACTGAAACTGGAAGTAGAACGTCTCTGAACAGGATCTACACTGACCTGTACATCACAGAGGTCAGTGAAGAGGTCAGTACCCAACATGAGGTCAGGCAGCTGGAGACTCAGTCCAAGAAGACTGTCCACAACGCTCCAATCAGGTGCCACGACATCTTGAAAGTGTTAGCGTCCAATCAGAAGCCCATCAGAGTGGTGCTGACCAACGGCGTGGCTGGAGTGGGAAAGACCTTCTCGGTTCTGAAGTTCACTCTGGACTGGGCCCAGGGCTTAGAGAACCAGGAGGTGGATCTGGTGGTGCCCCTGTCGTTCAGAGAGCTGAACCTGGTCCCAGAGCAGGACTACAGTCTGCTGACGCTGATACAGGTTTTCTATCCAACGCTACTGAAGCTGACGGCAGAGACGCTGGCCGACAGGAAACTCCTGTTCATCTTTGACGGCCTCGATGAGAGCAGACTGCCTCTGGATTTACATAAATGTGAGGTCATCTCTGAGGTCACACAGAGGTCACAAGTCAACGTGCTGTTGGTAAACCTCATCAGAGGCACACTGCTTCCTTCTGCCCTTATATGGATCACCTCCCGACCGGCAGCAGCCAATCAGATCCCTGCGAGGTGTGTGGACAGGGTCACAGAGGTCAGGGGGTTCACTGAGGCCCAGAAGGAGGAGTACTTCAGGAAGAGGTTCACAGATGAAGAGCTGTGTGACAGAGTCCTCTCCCACATCAAGACGTCCAGGAGCCTCCACATCATGTGCCAGATCCCAGTCTTCTGCTGGATCACAACCACAGTCCTGGAGCACATGTTGGGAACCAAGCAGAGAGGACCACTGCCCCAGACCCTGACTGACATGTACGCACACTTCCTGCTGGTGCAGACTCATAGGAAGAGGCTCAAGTACCAACATTCAACTCATCTACATCTGACACAGGCCGACTGTGAAGTCCTTCTGAAGCTGGGGAGGCTGGCCTTCGAACAACTGCAGAAAGGAAACATCATGTTTTACCAAGAAGACCTGCAGCAGGTCGGTCTGGACCTGACCGAGGCCTCGGTCAACTCAGGACTTTGTACAGCAATCTTTAAACGAGAGACGCTCATCTTCCACAAATCACTCTACTGCTTTGTTCATCTGAGCGTCCAAGAGTTTCTGGCTGCGCTTTACAGACACCACTGCTTTAACAACAACTTGAAAAATAAATGGTGGTTTCTGAGATTATGGGAACATAACTCAACACTAGACATCTTCCTCAGAGACGCCATGGAGGAGTCCCTCCAAAGTTCAAATGGCCACCTGGACCTGTTTGTGCGCTTCCTTCATGGCCTCTCCCTGGAGTCCAACCAGAGGCTTCTGGGAGCTCTGCTGGGTCCAACACAGATCAACTCAGAGACAAGACAAAGAGTAATCGACAACCTGAAGGAGATGAACACAGGTGATATCTCACCTGACAGAAGCATCAACATCTTCCACTGTCTGACAGAGTTAAACGACCGCTCGGTCCATCAGCAGATCCAGGACTTCCTGAAATCAAAGAACAGATCAGAGAAGCTTTCTGTTATCCAGTGTTCAGCTCTGGCCTACATGCTGCAGATGTCAGAGGAGGTCCTGGATGAGCTGGATCTAAACAAGTACAACACTTCAGCTGAAGGACGACGGAGACTTATCCCGGCCGTGAGGAACTGCAGAAAGGCAAAGTAAGTACTGTTTAAAATATTTTCTGAAAATCTTTAGTCTTGAGAATAACTACTTTAGTCACAAACTTGAACTGTCATCAAGCAGGTGGTATATTAAAATATTAAAGATATTATTCAGGGTCAGGCTAAGGCTTTGAACGATACTTAAATTAAACTGAAGCACTGCACTTTATGTGATGTGTCATAGTTTTATGACTGAACAGCTGCAGGAATTCACTGGGTCTGGTTTCAGTCATTTTCAGATGGTTTATGTGCCACTGTTTTTGTTCTTTCAATATTTGATCAAATTGATTTACAAACCCGATTCAAAAAAAGTTGGGACACTATACAAATTGTAAATAAAAGCAGAATATAATGTTGTGGAAGTTTCAAATTTCTATATTTATTTCAGAATAAAGCATTGATAACACATCAAATGTTTAAAGTGATACATTTTGAAATGTCATGCCAAATATTGTCTCATTTTTGATTTCATGAGAGCTACACATACCAAAAAAGTTGGGACAGGTAGCATTAAGAGGCCGGAAACGTTAAATGTGCATATCAGGAACAGTTGGAAGATCAATTTGCAACTTATTAGGTCAATTTGCAACATGCTTGGGTATAAAAAGAGCCTCTCAGAGTGGACAAATGGACATAGGATCACCATTTCCTCCAATGCTGCAGCAACAAATAGTGGAGCAATATCAGAAAGGATTTTCTCAGAAAAAAATTGCAAAGAGTTTGAAGTTATCATCATCTACAGTGCATAAAATCATCCAAAGATTCAGAGAATCTGGAACAATCTCTGAGCGTAAGGTTCAAGACCGGAAAACCATACTGGATGCCGTGATCTTCAGGCCCTTAGATGGCACTGCATCACATACAGGAATGCTATCCATTCATCCATCCATCTATTTATCTTCTACCGCTTATCCGGGGCCGGGTCGCGGGGCAGCAGT
>JALDNG010003534.1:0-26411 GCA_024349245.1 Neodontobutis hainanensis | reverse complement strand
ATACCAAGTGATTGCAACATCAGGAAAAAGGAACATGAGAAACTAGAGAAATACCAAGGGCTCAGAGAAGAGCTAGAAAAGACTTGGAAGGTGAAGGCGACAGTGGTGCCCGTGGTCATCGGAGCACTCGGGCAGTGACCCCCAAACTGGAAGAGTGGCTACAGCAGATCCCTGGAAGAACACCAGACATCTCGGTCCAGAAAAGTGCAGTACTAGGAACAGCAAAGATACTGCGCAGAACCCTCAAGCTCCTATGCCTCTGGTAGAGGACCCAAGCTCGAAGGATGAGACGCCAGCGGAGGGTGAAGGACAAAGTTTTTTTTTTTATATATATATATTGTTAATGACTTTCAATAGTGAAAGATATGTCATTGTTTTGGTGCAACCAACTGTTCACGTTTAATTGTAAGATGTTCAAGGTCGAAACTTCAGTCAGATGTTTTGAACTGTTGAAATGTGTCAATGGTTCATTCTTATACATTTACACACTGTACATTTATTTTACCTATAATACGAAAAGTAAAACATTTATTTTGATTTTTTTCACTTAGTTGTCGCTGGTTATGTTCATTTTTTGGAGATTTTGTTGATGACTTTCAAAAGTGTTTACATAAAATTGTACATGCTGCCTTCTTCAGTCAGATAGATGGCTTTAAACGGTTATAATGTGTTCTTTATTTAACTTTGTGCCTGAATACAATTGGGTGTTGCATTATTTTGAACTTACACATGCCATTGGTTAAACATTTAAACAGTTTTATAGAAATCATTTGGCTGTGGTTTGTTTTATTCTTACAACATGTTGTCATGTTTGGTTAACCTCTATGCATAAAACGTCTCGGGTTACGTATGTAACCCTTGTTCCCTGAGAAGGAACGAGACACCGCGCCGGAAACCGACACTATGGGGAACGCCCTCAGCGTGATGGCTCTGAAGTATGAATGAAACTAGACCAATCCTGATTGGTGCAACGTCATGCCGTAATGCGTGCGGCGCATCGGAAGTATAAAGGGCGCCGCTCACCACGGCGCTAGTCTTCGCGATGAAGCAATTGCTCCCGGCATGGGGAGGCGTGGCCGGTCGACGCAGTGTCTCGTTCCCTTCTCAGGGAACAAGGGTTACATACGTAACCCGAGACGTTCCCTTCGAGGAACTCACACCTGCGTCGAAACCGACACTATGGGGAACGAAATACCCACTACGCCACACCGATCCATGCCTAGCCTAGGTTATGAGGCTGGAGTGCATTCCACCCTTAGGACGAGCGCCCTAGCGCCTGGCGCCGCAGGGAGATGTAAACTATAAAACCTTATAAAGGTGTGCGGGGTTGCCCAGCCCGCTGCCTCACAGATTTCCTGGATCGGGACCCCCGTTTGGAGGGCCCGCGAAGAGGCCATTCCTCTAGTGGAGTGCGCCCTCAAGGCCACAGGTGAAGGCAATCCGCGCACCTGGTAGGCCAAGGCAATGGCTTGGATTATCCAGCGGCTGACCGTCTGCTTAGTTGCGGGCAGACCCCTCTTCGGAGACCCGAAGCACACTAACAACTGGTCCGATCTTCTCCACTGTGCGGACTTCGTCAAATAAATTTGCAGTGCTCTGACAGGACAGAGCATGTGCAGTCTCCCTTCTTCCGCCGACACGTGTGGCGGAGGATGAAATGCCTGCAGAACCATAGGCCGTGCCGTGCTAGACGGCACTTTAGGCACATAGCCCGGCCTTGGGTGTAAAATAACTTTGATTCCGGGCAAACTCCAGGCAGGATGGTGTTACTGCCAAGGCCTGGAGGTCCCCACCCTCTTAAGCGGCAATCGCCAGGAGCAGTGCCACTTTGAGCGACAGAACTCGATCTGTCGCTAATTCTAGTGGTTCGAAGGGGGCCTCAGCCAACCCTTCCAGTACCACCGCTAAGTCCCACGTTGGGACCCTGGAGCGAGTCGCAGGCCTCATCCTCCTGGTACCACGGAGGAAGCGTACCACTAAGGGGTGCCTCCCTAGAGGACACTCATTTGTCGGAGCGTGAAATGCAGCAATGGCCGCCACGTACACCTTAATTGTGGACGGGGTACGCCCTGCCTTGAAACGTCCTTGGAGGAACTCCAGCACTGAAGCCACTGGGCAGTTGAGTGGGTTCAATTCACGCTCCCCGCACCAAGTGGAAAACACATTCCATTTTAAGCGGTACAGCCTCCTCGTGGAAGGAGCTCTGGAACTGAGTAAGGTCTCTACTACCTCTGCCGATAGGCCTTCCCCTAGGTACTGAACCCCCTCAGGGGCCAGACCCAAAGCTTCCACCTCTCTGGCTGGGGGTGCAGTATTGTGCCCCCTGCCTGTGACAGTAGATCCCTCCTCAAAGGGATCTGCCACGGGGGATCTGTCAGCAGTGCTATGATGTCTGAGAACCAAACTCGGGTCGGCCAATATGGGGCTACTAGAAGTAGACTGACCCCCTCCTGCCGGACCCTCTCCAGAACTCCCGGGAGCAGAGCTATCGGGGGAAATGCATATAGACGCAGCCTCGGCCATGTCTGTATCATGGCATCCAGCCCCAATGGGGCTGGATGTGTGAGGGAAAACCACAGTGGACAGTGGGGCGCTCTCGAGACGCAAACAAATCCACTTCCACTGGGCCGAACCTCTCGCATATGGATTTCACCGCCTCCGGGTGAAGTCTCCACTCCCCGGGCCTGAGCCCCTGCCTCGACAGAGTGTCTGCTCCTTGATTCTGGTCCCCCGGAACGTACATCGCTCTGATGGACAATAGTTTGTCTTGGGACCATAACAGGATCTGATGCGCAAGTCTGTATAGACGGCGCAATCTCAGCCCCCCCTGATGGTTCAGGTACGCCACCACCGACATATTGTCGGAGCATACCAGGACATGAAAACCCCTGAGATCTGTCAGGAAGCTCCTCAGAGCCCTGAACAGGCAGTTTATGTGCCAGAGAAAATGTTGCTCCTGCCACAGACCCTGGGAAAAGCGGCCGTCCATGACCGTGCCCCACCCAGTGAGGGAGGCGTCTGTCGAAACGGATTTCTGGCGACATGACGCTCCCAGCAAATCGTTTTCCAGATTGACAGGGCATAAAGGCATCTGCGCGTTATCCTGAACATTCTGAATGGGTTCCCCCTCGGGGAAAACCCTTTGGCTTTCAACCACCACTGCAGGGGTCTCATGTACAGCAGGCCAAACAGTATTACATTGGCAGCGGCCGCAATGAGCCCCAGCAGTTTATGAAACTGATTTGCAGTGATGTTGTGGCCTAAATTTATGCTGGAGGCCTACGCCAGTATGGTCTTGATGCGTTTGGGGGACAAATGTGCCCGCATTGTCCTCTAATCCCAAACTACTCCCAGGAACGTGGTCCTCTGTACAGGCGTCAACACGCTCTTTTCCGTGTTGAGTCTCAACCCCAAGCTCTAAATATGGCCAAGGACGACATCTCGATGCCGCCCTGCCATTTCCCAAGACTGGGCCAAAATGAGCCAGTCGTCGATATAATTCAGTATCTGGATGCCCTGGAGTCTCAAGGGAGCCAGGGCTGCATCCATGAACTTGGTAAACCTGCGAGGGAAGAGAGCTAGGCTGAATAGAAGAACCCAATACTGGAATGCTTCGCCCCCTAAAGCAAACCTCAGGAACTGGGACTGATAGAAATATGGAAGTATGCGTCTTTTAGATCTATCGTGACAAACCAGTCCTCGGACTGAATTTGTTTTACGATAATAGGTATTGTCAGCATCTTGAACCTGAATCTCCTCAGAGACCGGTTCAGATACCTCAGATCCAAAATCGGCGCAGACCCCGTCCTTTTTGGGAACTACAAAGTACCGGCTGTAAAACCCTGATTCCCTTTCTGGCAGAGGCACCAGCTCTATAGCCCCCTTTACCAGCAGGGAGTGTACTTCCTGTTCCATCACCCGAGCCCTCTCGGGGACCACTGCGGTCCAGGCCACCCCGCCAAATCTTGGCGGGCTGCAAACTGCAGTCTGTACCCATTTTTACAGTGCTCAGAACCCATGGCGACACGGTCGACAAGCGTTGCCATGCCCCAAGAAATTCTGTGAGGGGATCAGCCTCTCGAGGCTGACTTCGGTGTTTGAATACCGTTTTGACCCCTGCAGCAGCTGCCCGGCAGGGAGAGGTCGTATACAGCCTCTTGCGTGAGCCTTTCTTCGCTGCCTGTCCAACGCCCCTCGGGGTGGACAGGACAGGTCGGGCTCGCTGAAAATCAATGTGGACCGGGGTATTATATACGGGGGGCACTTTTCCACATTGATTTCCGAAGGGCCCCGCGGAGAGGACGGCCTCAGCCGCTTCTCCCCGGGGGGAACAGCCCTTTTTACTCTCAGAGGTCCTAGTCCTGCTAGGACCGCTTCCCCCCTTCTTTTTTAGCCTGAAGGACGGCCCTCAGGTCGCCCTTCTGCTGAGCCGTTTTATTACGAAAACGCCTCCTCTGTTGCCAAGCTCCCTGGGGAGGGGCTCTAGAGGAGACGCTCTGCTTTTGTACCTGACGGTACTCAGCTCTCGATGACGGCTGGGGCTGGCCGGTTTTGGGACCAGCCCCTGTAGGCCTGGATCGGCGGGGGATGAACTGCCGAAATGCCGCAGCCTGCCTCTCCGCCTCCTGGTGCCTGTCGACGACCGTATTAACGGCGTCACCAAACAGGCCAGAGGGCGAGAGAGGAGCATCAAGGAGGAAGGACTTGTCCCCCTCCTTGATGCTCGACAGATTTAACCACAGATGCCTCTCTGTGACCACCATGGCTGCCATGGAGCGGCCCACAGCGCGGGCCGTCTCCTTAGTAATGCGGAGGGATAAATCTGTCGCTCTGCGGAGTTCCGCCACCCCCTCAGGTGTGATACCCCCGCCTTCGTCCCAGTCCTTTAATAAGTCGGCCTGGTATGCTTGCAATAAGCCCATCGTGTGCAGACATGCCCCTGCCCGACCTGCTGCCATATCGCCCTCCCAACATGTTTGATGTTTCTCTACACGGTTTTGTGGGCAGCACCGGGTTTTCAGGAGGACGCCGCAGCGGGAGAGTAATAGGCTAAAGCCTCCTCTACCCTCGGCATCCTACCATAGCCATTTTCCCCGACCCACTTATATTACTGTAATTCAGCACCATTGGACTAGAGAGTCGGGAGGACTGAGGTTTATTCCAAAACTTACGCAACTTCGTTGTGTAAGTCCGAAAATGGCAAATCCGCTGCTGCGCGGCGCTTTGATCTACGCTGCAGGAAGCGCTCATCCAGTCTACTTTCTCCAGCTGTCGCTTCCTGCTTTTCTGGGGCCAGCTAATGTTCAGTCTGGCCACCGCCCGAGTCACTACCTCAATAAGTTCCTCGTAGCGGCGCGTGAGGCGGCGAGTAAGCCTCGCGCCGCCGCCTCGATGCTAAGCACGCCCACGCCTCAGACGTGGACAGCTCATGCACCGACCCTCTGCTCGTGCAGAAGAAGCCTCATTGAGGGCTTCTGCACGGGGAGGAAGGGCGCCAGAGCTGTCTAATGATGATTGGGACCATGCCTCGGCATTCCCAATCTCATCAACGAGCTCCAGCTGCGATCCCCAGGATCTAAGCCGTCGCGCCGCCTCAGCGGACGCGGGGCCTGATCCCCGGGGAGCGCGAGCCTGGCCGGCCCCGCCAAACACTGCCCGGCGGGAGCGCAGCACTCTTACGGGGAGTGCTTCGCAGTGCTCACAGCCAGCCCCCTCGAAGGCTGACTGTGCGTGCTGCACTCCCAAGCAGATCACACATAATCCATGCGTGTCCCCACCCGTAATGTATCTAGGGCAGGGGTACACACACTGTCTGAACTGCTGACTCGCCATTCTCAAAGGATCACTGTCTATTTTGTCTCTACAACACACTTCCAGCAATTGTCTGAAGAGCGAAAAACTATCGCCGTGGTGAGCCGGCGCCTTTATACTCCGCACGCGGCACGCACTCTCACGGCATGACGTTGCACCAATCAGGATTGGTCTAGTTTCATTCATACTTCAGAGCCATCACGCTGAGGGCGTTCCCCATAGTGTCGGTTTCCCGGACGCAGTGTGAGTTCCTCGAAGGGAACACCAACACAACCTGCATACATGGTGCCAATGTTTTTGTGCATTAAAGATGGAGTGAGTTCTACAAGCCAATAAATAATGCACATCGAAGTTTGAAAGTCTGCCTGTCTTTTTTGAAGAATATTTTAAATCTGAACTTTTAAAATCTAAATCAGTTGTAGCTCTGTAGAGGCACACAAACCTGTCAGCCAATGTACCATGTAAAATTATTACAACCATTCAGGTCCATTATGAGTTAAATGACTTATAGGTGTACATACAGCACTGCCATTCAGTGGTTAACACTAAGAACAGAGTTTAAGGTTTTGTTTTGAGCAAAATACACACCACAACAAGGTCGCACAGTTAATCAAAATACCATGAGAAGTTCAGTTCCAATTACATTTTATTTCATGGATAATACAAAGTTCAAACAACATCAATTTACCCATAAAGCCATTTTTGATTGCAAAACTTTCAATCACCTGCCCTTTCAAGTTAATGTTAAACAGAGGAGAATTTATCAATTTTGAATGGTTTCAAGCCATAAATACCTTATTTTTGAGGTCCAAAACATTTCTTGTACATCTATAAAGCCTTGCTGTGCTTCATTTGTATTTAAATAAGGCCAAGTAATGACAGTATAATTTATCACAAAAACGTGCAAAATCATGCAAAGAATGTACATTACTGTAACTGGAAAAACTTTTACAATTCTTTCATTTTTTTTTAAGTGCATTAATTACATCTTAAAGTGCATTAATTACATCTAGATGACTCTAATTGTCATAACATTGGAAATAAGCACATCACAGATAACAAGATCTCCATTTGACAGCATGCTGTCCTCCTTTCCACAAGACGATAGATATGAGGATTATATGGAATAAATTACTTCTGTCTTCTGAAAACACAAAGCATCAGTCACATTGAAAGAAATGTTACATCACTATGTATGGTGAATCTAGTCCTCCAAGTCCAGCCCTTGAAGGGTCAATTCACGAAGTTGGAGGTAAAGGTCTGTAATTTCATAAACATCATCTGCATGACAAGGTTATGCTCAGTCATCAGTTCTACACACAGTTAAAAGACATCCTCGTCACAAGGGTAGTCTTTAAATAAACACTCCTCTTGGCAAATACTCAGTTTTCTTTGTTCAATTGGATGCAAGAAATTCTGCACTCCATATAAGCTGGGAACAGCAAACATTATTGAAGGTCGACCACTGGGAGCACGTGGGTTGTGAGTTGGTCGTATCCTGTGGCAATTCCAAGCACTGACGGTTTCATCAAGCTCTTCCTTCATGAAAGAAAATAAATAGGCCAATTAAATAAGAAATATTTGCATTTATATACTGTATATACATTTATATTATATATAAATATCAATATTTTATATATAAATATAATACATTTTTCTTAAATATATACATGATTGCGTGTTTATTTATATATACAAAATAATTATACACAGTACACACACATATATTATGTAAACACAAACTTTTATTTTGATGTGATTAATCATGATTAATCTTTTGACAGCCCTAATATATATATAAAATGTAAAAAAATATTATCTTGTCAACTGGTTTAAAAATTGCACATTTTACGTCAATTAAATAAAAATATTAAGTTACAATACAAATTCACTACTCTCTATAACCATTCTGATAGTGAACAAAATGTGTTACCTGTATAAAATGTTGGAAGCAAAACTGGATGAGAGATTTATCAATGAAAGTGTCAACAATGTGTCCGTCTTCTTTTAGTTGTTCAAAATGATCCATCCAAAACTGTACGCATTGGCTTCTCAAAGTGCACCACCATCGTCGGTCCTCTGGTTCCCAGTGCTTGGACCAAGAGTGACACATTCAGCACTTGCAGTGTCTCTGAGGAATTTTTGCATCTCTGCTAAATGAGTATTTTCAGTTCCATGGTCAATACGAATTCTTTGTGGAAATCCGTTATTCTCAGCAATAGCTTGTACGAAATAGCCTGCAATTACTCGTGGGTCATTGTTCGTTTGTATGCTTCAAGCCAAATCATCTTTCTGGAAAACCCATCAATGCATCCGTTTATGCATATTTCGTAAGGTTTTAATTTATCATACCCGTCAATATGCCAAACATAATTTGGCCTCGACTGTTATACACACGTCGCGTGACGCGACCATGAGCACGCAGATCAACTCCTTGTCCATCTAACAGTCGCATCAACTGACGGACAGTTTCTCTGTCTGTAACAATTCGGACATCCAACATTTCTGGTGCATCCACCGATAGCCATGTTGTCGTCCCGACGTCTGAAGGTGCTGGTGTAGAAAATGTGCCACTTCAGCCCATTGCGTTTTATTGCGTCTCTGCCACAACTGATTCCTGCATAAAGTTCGCTCAAGAGTCTAAGCTTTATGTTGTGTGATTCCTCCAAGGCCTAAAGATTTTCACTGAGACTTGGTTTAGTAAAGATGTACCAGACAATTTCAAATGTAGACGGGTTTTCTCATGTACCGTATTTTCCGACGATTAGGCGCACCTAAACGCCTTCAATCGTTTCAAAAGCTGATCATGCGCCTAATAATACAATGCGCCTTGTATATGGCCCAGTATTAAAACGCATACAGGTCTCAGTTACGGTAAGCAGCCGCGACTCGATTTTCCCCGTAATAGTGCGCAGTGCATGCTGGGATACCGGAAACTGGCGTTTCATTTCCATTTTAATATTTTTGTAAATACCCTGAAATGGCTCCTACCAAAGACACGCTGCACAACGCTGAGTTTAAACTCAAGGCGATAAGCCACACAAGAACACGGCAATAGAGCAGCAGCGAGAGAATTTAATATCAATGAATCAATGGTGAGGAAGTGGAGGAAGTATGAGGATGAGCTCAGCCAAGTAAAGAAGACAACACAGAGTTTCGCGGGAACAAAGCGAGATGGCCACAGTTAGAGGACAAAGTTGAACAGTGGGTTGCTGAACAAAGAGCAGCAAGCAGAAGTGTTAGTACAGTCACAATTCGTATGAAGGCAATAGCGCTAGCTCGCGAACATAACATCAGTGAATTCAGAGGCGGTCCTTCTTGGTGCTTCCGTTTTATGAAACGACGTCATCTCTCCATCCGTACGCGCACTACTGTGTCACAACAACTACCAGCTGATTATCAGGAAAAGTTGGCCACTTTCCGCACATACTGCAGAAACAAGATAACTGAAAAAAAGATCCAGCCAGAGCATATCATCAATATGGACGAGGTTCCACTCACCTTCGATATCCCTGTAAACCGCACTGTGGATAAAACAGGAGCACGTACGGTGAATATTCGCACCACAGGGAATGAGAAAACGTCCTTCACTGTAGTTCTCGCCTGCCAGGCTAATGGCCACAAACTTCCACCCATGGTTATTTTCAAGAGGAAGACCTTGCCGAAAGAAAACTTTCCAGCTGGCATTGTCATAAAAGCTAACTCGAAGGGATGGATGGATGAAGAAAAGATGAGTGAGTGGTTGAGAGAAATTTATGTGAAGAGACCGGGTGGTTTTTTTCACACAGCTCCGTCCCTATTGATCTATGACTCCATGCGCTCACATATCACCGAGCATGTCAAAAACAAGTGAAGCACACTAATTCAGTGCTCGCCGTCATTCCGGGTGGATTAACAAAAGAACTCCAGCCGCTCGATGTTGGCGTCAACAGAGCATTCAAAGCTCGACTGCGAACTGCGTGGGAGCAGTGGATGACCGAAGGCGAACACACGTTCACCAAGACGGGAGACAGCGCCGGACGACATATGCTAATATCTGCAAGTGGATAGTAAATGCCTGGGCTGGTATATCAGTCACAACTGTGGTCCGAGCTTTTAGGAAGGCAGGAATTGTCACCGAACTGCCAGACAACAGCAGCGACACTGACTCGGTTAATGATGACTTTGATAAGACGGAGCCAGGCGTTTTGGATGCCGCAATAGCCCAGCTGTTCAATTCGGACACGGAAGAAGAAGTTTTCGAGGGATTTTAGATAAGGAACTGAGAAAGTGAGCTTTACGTTTACAGAGTTATTATTGTTCTTGTTGCTTGTTGCTTTGTTTTATTAAAGCGTTTTATTAAAGGTGCGCCTTATGATGCGATGCGCCTTATATATGTAAAAATAATTAAAATACGTCATTTATTGAAGGTGCGCCTTTTGATGCGGTGCGTCTTTTCGTGCGCAAAATACGGTACGTCTGGACAGAGATGCAAATTCGGGCAAAGTAGGGGAGGAGGAGTATGTATTTATATCAAAGACAGTTGGTGTTCAAACTTTGCAATAAGAGACACTATATGAACCCGGACTTGGAGCTATTGTGCGTTACTTTACGTGCACACTATCTGCCAAGAGAATTTAGCAACATTTTTGTGTGCGCTGTTTATGTCCGACCAAGTGGGAATGCCAACAGAGCAGCAAATCAAATTGCTGACTGTGTTCATCGTCACCTACAAAACAAACCTGACGCCCCAATACTGATACTAGGGGATTTTAACCACAGCAGCCTGAACAAGAGTCTACCTGGTTTCTATCAATATGTGAAATGCAACACCAGGAAAAATAACATCCTTGACAAGCGCTATGGAAATGTCAGGGATGCTTATACAGCCAAAGCTAAACCTCCTCTTGCCAACTCTGACCACATTGACAGGGCAACAGAATCCATAACTGCCTACATCTCCTTTTGTGTTGACTCCATCATTCCACAGAAAACTGTTAAGATATATCCGAACAATAAACCTTACATAACAAAAGATATTAAGGAGTGTATTAAGTGGAAAAGTCTGCCTTTAAACTTAGTGATACAGATGGAGTCAAAACAGCTCAAAAAGAGCTAAATAAACATATGAGAGCAGCTAGGCTGCAGCACAAGGAGCGGGCAGAACAGAACTTGTCCATGTTTAACTCCAAGAAACTGTGGGACTCAATTAGAGGAATGACAAACATGGAGGCTAAAAGGAAGCCCCTGTTTGCTCAGGATGAGAGTTTAAAAGCAAATGCACTGAACCAATTTTATATGCGTTTTGAATCTGACAACAATAGGGACTGCTGTGATGTTTTAGATAATGTAAACTGTACTGTGAAGGACAGGATTTCTATAGATCCACATGCGGTAACAAAGGTTTTTAAATCAATGCACCTGATAAAAGCGACGGGGCCAGATAATATGTCCACTTTTCTTTTAAAGACATTTGCAGAGGAATTGTCTCCGGTATGGCACCAGCTGTTCCAACTTTCTATTGATAAACATGTTGTTCCTGAGATCTGGAAAAAGTCCACTATAATTCCAGTTCCAAAAAAGGTATGTCCTCAGGAGGACAACGACTATAGACCTGTTGCATTAACTTCCAATGTCTTCAAGGGCCTGGAACGACTTATGTTAAATGTACTTCGCTCAGAGGTGGAGCCAGTATTAGACAAATATCAGTTTGCATATACAAAGAAACGAAGTACAAGTGATGCCATATCAACTATAATGCACCTTACATTGAAGCACCTTGAATTCCCAGGCGCATATGCTAGACTGCTCCTTATTGATTTTAGCTCTGCTTTTAACACAATTCAGCCACATATTCTCCTAAGAAAATTAGCCCTTCTGAATGTAAATCCATTTTTAATCAGGTGGTACCACTCATTTCTTACTAAGAGGCCACAGCAGGTGAAGTTTAATTCCTCCTTATCAAATACAGAAATATGTATTACTGGTGCCCCTCAGGGATGTGTCAGTTCACCATTTTTGTTTATTCTGTATACAAATGATGTGTTAGTTCTGAACCTAATCAATATGTGGTGAAGTTTTCGGATGATACAGCTGTTCTTAGTCTGCTCACGAAGAACTCTGACTCATCCATTCACAAAGATGCTGTGGACAGGTTTATGGACTGGTGCGATAATCATAAACTACAGATTAACACCTGTAAGACTGTAGAAATGCTCTTTGATCCCAAATCAATTGGTGACCAAGCCCTGTGACGATACATGGCAATAACATTACTCACCAAAATTCATGCAAGTACCTAGGCATTCACATTGATAGTGACCTGAGCTGGCAGACACAAGTAGCCACTGTGTGCGCCAGAATTCATCAGCGTCTCCACTTTTTACGCAGACTGCGGTTGTTTGGTGTAAGTAAAAACATAATGTTAATTTTCTATAGGGCAGCAATAGAGTCTATTTTACGGTATGGTATCACCAGTTGGTTTGGTAATCTGAGTGTCAAACTTAAATCACAGATTCTCAACCTGGTCAGAGTAGCGGGCAGGATTATGGGTCACCCCCTCAACCCCCAGGAACTGTTCAACAACGCTGTCCGTACTCAGGCAAAAAACATTCTAAATGACAGTTCCCATGTTTTGTGCAGCGAATACTCGCAGATGCCCTCAGGGAGAAGATACAGGGTCTCCTTATGTAAATACAACAGGTTCAAACACTCTTTTGTCCCAGTGTCAATTAAGCTCATTAATGAGCAAATGTAGGGAGATTTTTATCAGAACTGTAACATGTACCAGCAAATTCGTATCAGTAATTTTAAATATGTATAGCATTTGTAGTGTGTGTTCGAATGTGTATCAGTACTGTATTGTGCATCCCACTCATACACTAGCACTTTACTGTGCATTGCACTTTAACATGCACTAGCACTTTACTGTGCATTGCACTTTAACATGCACTAGCACTTTACTGTGCATTGCACTTTAACATGCACTAGCACTTTACTGTGCATTGCACTTTAACATGCACTAGCACTTTACTGTGCATTGCACTTTAACATGCACTAGCACTTTACTGTGCATCGCACTTTAACATGCACTAGCACTTTACTGTGCATGGCACTTTAAATGTGTAATTGTAATTGCAATGTACTTCAAGTATTGAAGCTTTGATCCTCTTGCACTTTGGTCCCATCTGGTTACCAGTTATGTTTCCATTTTAAATGCTATGCAATCCTACCATAAATTGACACGGCTCTCTAGTGATGGTCATCGCAATAACAGGAAAAGTGAGCAAAGTCAGAATTCTGAGATATAAAGTCGCAATTGTGAGAAAAAAAAGTCTGAAATTGTGAGATTGTGAGAAAAAGTCAGAATTGTGAGATTGTGAGAAAAAGTCAGAATTGTGAGATAAAAAGTCGGAATTATTATATATTTTTTTATTCAGTGGCGGAAACAAGCTTCCATAGCCACCACCGGGGCGCTCAGGTAATCTGTTAGATGAACAGATAAAGAGGCCTGGCTGATTTTGGTGCTGACTACATTCAACACGTTGCACCTGATAGGACCCTGGTCATGGCGGCTGGTGTTCTTTATGATCAGAGTTGATTCTCAGTCAGTGAGATGGACTCTGTCTGTGACCTCAGAGCTGCTGTTGAACCAGAGAAAAGACATGTTGGATCCTGAGTAGGAGCAGGACAGACAGACAGAACTGCTGAACTCCATCAGCTGTGTGTTATTTGAAGTCAGATCCACGTTAAATATGGGTTCTGGGGGCAACATGTATGAGGGACATTACATAAAAAATGTGTTTCCTAAGAGAACACTATGTTTGGATCCCACCTTGTACAAAAATAGCTGAAGGTGGAGACGCTGCATATCTCCGTGTTTTGTTGTTAAAGGCCTGACAGCTGTATTTGCCACTCTGATTCATCTGAATGTTCAATAGATGGAGCTCTGGTGCAGTACGAGACAGCATGTTTCCACTGAAGAACCATCGGAATAGAGCAGGCGGTCTGGATTCACTTGAGCAGGACAAAGTAATGTTTGAACCTGTTTTCTGTTAATAATGTGGCGGAAATAGCTTGATTTTGATGTTTTCTGGGCCAACTTTGGAAATGGTGCTCAGAATGGGGTTGGGCTCACCGATTAAAACGAGCATAGAAAAAGACTGATTCATTCATTAAAGTATGTCATTTAGATGCATCATTATAAGTCAGATAGCACTGAAACCAAATACATCAAAAATTTAATAGTAAGGAGCATAAAAAAGCTAATTAGAGAACCACTCATGTTGTGATGGCTGTAATAATCATGAATCATGTGTTAAATGTATATGCAAACACTGTTAAACATCATGAGATCGGATATTGTTGAGAGGTAACTCACAGCTGACGTTTGTGCACTGCACGGCTGGTGTCATTACTGAAATGACTAAACACATGACACCTGCTCATCGTCAGAGTGGAGCCTCCATCGGTGAGGTGCACTCTGTCATTGACTGTCACCTCAGAGCTGCTGTTGAAGCAGAAGAAAGAGGAACGGCCCAGAGGAAGTGCAAGACAGATGCACAGATTTGTGGATTTACAGTAAGTCTCTGCAACTAGGAATTATCACCACATTCGAGATATGCACTATAGGAAAAGATGCAGTTTGGTCAATTGGACTTGTCTAGTTTGGAAGAGAACGATTGGTTTACTTTACAATACAGTTACGGTTAATGGCAGAGATGTTTCATATCTCTCTGTTTTCTTTTGTTAAAGGCCTGACAGCTGTAGTTTCGCTGTGACTCATCTGGATATTCACCAGTCTGAGCTCTGGGCCAATGTGAGGCAGCAGGTTTGCATTCAGAAACCACTGAATGAAGGCTGGAGGCCCGGATGCTGCTGATCACACGAGGCTCACATCTGCTCATTTGTTGTAGTATTCTTGTAATGGAGATGTGGTAAGATTAATCTTTTCTGGTCCAACTGTGGATTACAATTAAGTCAAACAACACAACACAAACAAAAAAGTTATATGAGAGATCATGATATTATACAGTAATTAAGAGACAGAGAGACTTATGGGATCACTGGTGCCACTACCGACATGATTAGACACACGTCACCTGAACGGCTTCTGGTTGAAGCGACTCACACTGACGATCATCAGAGAGGAACCTTCATCAGTGAGGAGGACCCTGTCGTTCAACCAGAGGAAAGACAAGGAGGACCCCGAGGAGACGCAGGACAGCGTCACTGTTGAACTGTTAAACTCCCACATTTCTGTGGCATTGGAGTTTACCTGTTCACTTGATACTGGCCCTGTGGGAGAGACAGAAAAGTCTAAAAGTAAAACAATTCTGAATCTATACAAATAATATAAATGCACATCCTTGTTCTATAGGGGTTTATAGGGCTTGTCAAAATTCACAAATATTAAAGCTACACCATTTTGTACCTCACAACAAAAGACTAAAATTTATATTTTACATGCTTTTTAAACTTTTCCATAATTGCAGCATTGATTCTGAAATTCACTTGTTCACTACAAATAATAGTCCCCTGGTATAATGCACTAATGAATTACAAAGACCACTCATCTCTACTGATTTACATCAACTGTGTTATCTCCTTTTGTATCAGAGTCACATTTTTTGCACAGACCATACTTAGTACGGTCACAGGTAAAAAATGAGATGTTGCATATCTCAGAGTTTTGTCGTTAAAAGCCTGACAGCTGTAGTTGCCACAGTCACTCAGCATCTGGAGGTCCTGCAGTGTACAGTGTGGACCAGTATAGGACTGCAAAGCACCATTCAGAGCCCAGTGTATTACCACAGCAGGTTTGGAGTCAGACATGCAGCTCAGTCTGAACCCTTTACAATGTATTGTTGTGATAGAGATGTTAGGAAATGAAGGTTTTCTGGGCTCGTCTTCAGAGTGGCAAAAGACAGGGGAACCAAGAATACGTAAAAGTAAAAGTCACTTCCCTTCCAGCAGTCGTCGTCAAACGGTCTGGAAGCACACCTGTCCCATGACATAAAACTTTATTTTATAAAGTTTATGATTTTAACAAATCTGAACTGGCAGTGAGAATGTGCATCTCCTTGTTTGTTTTAAATGGAGCTGACACTGAGTCAGAAATAAATTATTCCACAATACAAATCAGTATTGTTTTAAAATTGTCTAAAATATTCCAGCTGTGGGTCATCTCCATATGATACCCACAACTCGTTTCTGGTTGAAGATTTGTCAGTAATCCGTGTTTCGCCTACCTGCAACTTTTTGTGCTCCAGAGCTGGTTAGCCGTTAGCGGAAGTTACCATTTACATTTACATTTATTCATTTAGTTGACGCTTTTATCCAAAGCGACTTACATTGTTCTACAGTAATTACCAGTGTTACAGCCACTGGAGGCAAGGTGGGTTAAGTGTCTTGCCCAAGGACACAACGACAGTATGAACTTTGGGGAATCGAACCCCAATCGAAAGTTGACTGCTCTACCCACTGAGCTACTGCCGCCTTACTACAGACATCTACCTCAATAGAAAGTGGAGTTTAAATGGAAACGACACAAACAATAAACTGTATTTAGAATTAAATTAATGACAACTTTGCATCTCGGAGAAAACACAACTGTGATTAGACAATGTTGTTTCAACCTTGCAATTGTTTTTGCTAAACAGGAAAGAGCTACAAAGATAATAATAAAAATAATAATAAGCTTTATTTTATATAGCACCTTTAAATAGGAATCTCAAAGCACTTTACATACACTTACATACATAAAAATTAAAAGATAAACAAAACAATAAAATCAATTAGAAAGCCAAAGTGAATCAAGCGAAAATAGTAAAAAGAGTCACATAAAAGCTATCCTAAAATAGTACGTTTTAAGTAAAGATTTAAAAATACTAAAAGATTCTGCATTACTAATCTCAGAGGGCAGGGAATTCCACAGTTTAGGAGCCAAAGAGGAAAAAGCCCGATCACCCATAGTTTTTAACCGTGTTTTTTGGACAGTTAAGAGACCAGCTTCAGAGGAGTGTAGTGCGTGTGAGGGAGTGTAGAGAGTTAAAAGTTCACACAGATATTGGGGGGCTAGATTATTCAAGGCCTTATATGTGAGCATGAGAAGTTTAAAATCAATACGAGTACTAACAGGAAGCCAGTGCAATTTTTCAAGGATCGGTGTGATGTGCTCCCTTGAACTGCTTCCTGTTAAAATTCTGGCAGCTGAATTTTGTACCAACTGCAGCTTATTTAGGGTAGCTTTAGAGACTCCGGTCAGCAATGCATTAGAATAATCAAAGCGTGAAAACACAAAGGTATTGATTAACTTTTCAGCCACAAAGGAAGTCAACATGGGGCGTAGTTTGGCAATGTTTCTGAGATGAAAAAAATTATGCTTTGACAGTGTTACGGACATGAAGGTCGAATGTTAAAGGGGCATTACGTAGCTTTCATAAAAACCTAACAGTTACTGCCACCTGTGGCCGTTAAGAGAAACTACAGTCAGTGTCCAGCTCGCTCGTGTTCAGACTGGCCCGTGTTCGTGCGTGCATGACTGAGTCACCGGAGCATTATCTTTCAGTCTGTCGCCCTGAAGGACTTGGACATTTACTTGCATCATGTTTACAAAGGTAAGAAAAGTTACACTTCTGTAAAAGTGTATTGCTGAACAAACTTTAAGAGTAAACTATATTTTAATGTCGAGTGCTGACACAGCAGTAAAGCAAACTCTTGAGACATGGAAGATAAAAAAGCACCAGACTGACAAACGGCTCGTTTTATAAAGCGTTGTTCAACGTGGTATGGCTGTTGTAACCATAGACATACATAAGAAAGGCTAGATGTCTCACGGCGCAGTCTCTAACGGCATCACCGGCGCCATCTTGAAACAGGCAAGCTTTCTGGCGGACTCCGTGGTACATGATGTAAGGTGAGTGATCTGCACGAACATAAATACTTTTATCTCGCTGAAATCTTGACGGATTTACAAAATGTTTGATTTCTTACAAACGTTAATAATGTGGCTATAATTCTGGATGCGTAAACATGTTGAAATTGCCGCTTTTCTTTTCGAAGACGACTTAATCGTGCAGCATAGTTGTGTATCACGGCTAACGCACTTGTGCAAGTTATCAAGGCTGAGACCACCATCAAGCTGTTCAGTTATAGTTTTACTGACACCAATAACGATTTTATGACAACCAATTTTTTTAATCTATATTACAGTCATTGTGAATGTGGTTGTAGTTATTAGCTGGCTTTGAGTGAGACCTAACGTTAGTAGTTACAGTTGAGCTGCTACCCAGCAATTTTACATCAGTGGGAGAGGCAGAATTGCTCTTTCTTTTCAATATAACTTAAGTTGCACATGATTTCCAATTGGTTTGGTTTGTTAAAAACATATTATTATTTTTATTTTTTGTAAAATGTGTTTTCTGAAGACATGCACATTAACCCTAACTCTAAGACATACACAGTACCTGGAAGTGTCACAAACCATTTTGAGTATATAGAAAAATGCCTATATTTGTATCTGTTTGCCGAATTTATCACCACTGATACAGTCTGAACTGTATGATAATGTCATGCAACTTAATTTATATGGAAAGATCATTCAGGGGTGGCTAGTTCTAGTTTTTTTTTTTTTTTTTTTTTAAAAGCATAAAACATTTTTAAAGCATGTATTTAATATCTGTGTACTATACTCCATATATCTTTTTTTTTTTTTTTAAGGTGGCTGGAATAACAACCCTAATGTCAGCCAGTTCAAGTACATCTTCAGGAAGCTGATGGCCCGGTGTGGGGTTGTTAAACCATGCAGAGGCAATGTGACAGCACAGGATGACACAGAGTCCCTCCCAGCTGTCATTGTCACCTCTACAAGCCTGTCAGCTGTAGATATGTCCTCTGCAACAAATAAATAAATAGACTTTTGTGTAATTATTCCATATTTTGTGTAGTAATTCTATATCAGAACCCCTGATATACAATCCAAATAGTCTACAAGAAACTTCAGAGTGTTACCAAGAGGTTACCACACAGTAAGCCTTTATTATGTATGTCTATGTTTTGGGTAACCAAAAGTCCTATGGGAGTTTCGATAGGGCATTTTACAAAACGCATGAGCATACCTTGGCAAATCAATTGTCTAAAGTACTCATATTTCATTCTATATTGATCTGCTTTTGTACACAGCTTTACAAGACCTGGTGCTTGGGCTCAGTTGTGTTTCTAAAGTCATATCAAGAGACCTAGAAGCTGAAATGTGGTCAGTTGAGATGCTTGTTATCCAGCAGAAAGAAAAAACAATATTCTAGCCTCTATAACTCTGTGCAAGTACTTCACATAATTATTCTGATTGTTTCTTAAGAAACTACAGGGTCTCAGTTTTCTAAAGAGGTCAGGCATTTGATGGTAGGCAAAAATAGCTGGGAACAGTGATCTCTAAAGTAGGCGCAGTGCAATGTCATGGGGAAAAGCCTAGTAAATGGCCCAATCCTCAAGAAGTTAAAATAAACATAATAATTCAAATTATCTTATTATAATAACATTATGAAAGTGTGTGTGTATGTATATATATATATATTCATTCCTTGGGCGTGTGTAAATTCATTGCATCTCTATGTTCTGTTCAATGTTATTTTCATATGGAAGTCCATGGTTATAATTATTCATAAGTATGCAGTGTCATAAGTATATCTCTGACGTTTATAACAAACTAAACTGTTTAAAAATCGGTAGAAAATTTAGCAAGTTATGGTTATTTAAAAAGTACATGCACCATTAAAACACAATGTTACGAGTGAGCAAGCTGCCTGTGACAAGATGGCCGCCAGGTGCGGACGTCGACCTCCATTGGCCAACAGCGCGGACGAGACATCTAGCCTTTCTTATGTATGTCTATGGCTGTACACAGGAGCGCGCGCACTACGTAACATCCGGGTAGATTTCCAGGAAGAACCGGACCGGCGCTTCACAATAAAATGAGCCTACAGGCTCATTGAGATAACAGTTTTTGACAAAGAATGTCTTAGTCGTCTTATCTAATTATGGTCGGCTCATATTTGGGCAAATAAAAACGTTATTTGAGCTTAAAAAGTTACGTAGTGCCCCTTTAAATTGGCATCAAATATCACCCCAGATTTTTAGTTTAGTTTGAAATAGTAAAGCAGAGCCATCCACACTCAACGATATGGATTCAGCTTTCGCAGTTGATGAGGTGAGCCAATAAGCATCACCTCAGTTTTGTCACTGTTAAGACAGAGAAAATTCTCTGACATCCATTTTTTAATCTCAGTAAAACATTGCGAAAGAAAAAACGCAGACATATTAACATCAGGTTTTGAATATATGTAAATCTGAGTGTCATCAGCATAAAAGTGGAAGTTAACACCAAGAGTTCTTAAAAGTTGGCCAAGTGGAAAAATATAAATATTAAAAAGTAAAGGTCCCAGAATTGATCCTTGAGGGACACCACTGACCTCAGATTTACAATCACCCATCACAACAAACTGCCTGCGTTTAGAGAGGTAAGATTTAATCCACTTTAATGCAGAATCAAAACTCCAAAAACAGTCTCTAAACGGGTTAATAGAATGGAGTGATCTATAGTGTCAAAGGCGGCACTAAGATCAAGAAGGATCAGTATAGATAGACTGCCAGAGTCAGAAGCCATTAACAAGTCATTAGTGACCTTAACTAACGCTGTTTCAGTGCTGTGAAACTTACGGAAACCAGACTGAAGTGGCTCAAAAAGATCGTTTGAGTGAAGATGAGAAAGAAGTTGAGAAGCCACTGTTTGTTCTAAAATTTTGGCGAGAAATGGAAGCTTCGAGATGGGACGAAAATCATTAAGATTATTGTTAGGATTTTATAATATGAAACTCTTCTAATAACTGTTTTATATGTTATTTGCACTCTCTGCATGATACACTGCACCCTAGATTAGGACACTAAATACCTCATCTGTTGAAACCAGTTAGAACCAGTTGGTCACCCCTGGCTGGGACACAGTGGAAAATTACTGATTCAAAACAGGAAGTGCCCTCTCCTGTGAGAGGTGGGGCCAAAGGTTAGGAACCCGAATGCATTGTGTTGACCAGACACACAAAACGTGGGCTGATCTCTTGTTAGCTCATGAGTTGTGTCCCAGCGCTGGCTTGTACTTTTTCTGAGTGGAATTAAACAGACAAACTTTATATTGGTTTTATAGTTTTTATTGAAATAATATTAGTTCCAACACTTGTACCAAATGAGCCGGGAAAAACTGATTTAGGAGCAACATTATCAAAGTCCACATTTTTCTTCTTTGGTACAGGGATGATAGCAGCAGTTTTATTGTAACACCAGTGCACGATGAGTTATTAATAATTCTCAAAACAACAGGAGAGAGGGAATCAAATTATATATTATCTATTTTGGTGCTAAAAAACTCCAAAAACATGTTACAACAGTGAGTTGAAGCAGGAACATTAGAGAGGCTGTGATTTTGAAGCAGCTTGTTGATTGACCAAAAAAGTTGTTTAGGGTTTCCCTGATTACTGGCAATTAAATGAGAGAAATAAAAAGATATAGCTGACACCATTTCAGTCTTATATTCAAGTAAGGAGTCTTTCCAGGCCTGGTGATGAACAGTTAAACCTGATATACGGCATCTACGCTCCATTTTCCGACACAAAGCCTTCCTAGCACGCAGATCAGTGTTGTACCAAGGAGCTGAGCGTGCAAAAGAAACAGATCGGGATTTCAAAGAAGCCAGCGTATCCAGACCAGACAAGAGAACAGAGTTCAGCACAGAAACATTATCATCCAGATCATCAGACAGAGAATCACATCTTAAAAGAGTCTCAATAAAATGTGAGAAATCAGTGGGCTCAATAGATCTCCATTTGCGATAGTTAATGACACAAAACGAACTAGAGAACATTACAGGTAACTCTATGTTAAAAAAGACAGCCTGGTGATCAGACAGACCTAGGTCAGAGGTTAACAATTGAATCACACATGAGTCATTGGAGATTACAAGGTCTAAAGTTTGGCCTTTGACATGTGTAGGACAGTCCACAAACTGGTCAAGTTCAAAGCACTCCAGTATGGACATAAAGTCTTTTGTTGTTGTAGAGTCTTTTGAATCCACATAGATGTTGAAATCACCCAGGAGAAAAATTCTTTCAAACCTGGGACATATAAAAGATAACATATCTGAGAATTCAGATAAGAAGTCTTTATGTGTCTTAGGATATAAATACTGTAATCATAGCTTGGATATGTCCAAACCTTGCTGCTGCATAAAAGTTAATTTAGCTTATACACAGCAGCAGGACACGGTGTTACTTCCATCTGCTTCTCTCTCTTTCAGGTATGTGTTGTCTTCTTCAAGAAAACTAAATCTTGACTTTAGTTGAATTTAGTTCTTATCCAGGCCATTAATCCACTCTTCTTCACGTTTTTCCTCTCATTGACACAGGACTCATTTGTCTCTGACTCTGCTCTTCTGCTGTTGTAGTTAGACGGACAGTGCAGTTCTTTGGACTTGTAATCTGTAATCAATTCTCTCAGATGGGAATTCTCAGCTAGAGTTGTCTCCTTCTGAAACTTGTGATCCACTTGGAGACCAGCGAGTTTATCTTCTACTTTTCTGTTCAGTGACATAAGTTCTTGGAGATTTTCCATCACAATCTCTTGACTTGTCCGAAGATCATGCACCTGATTCAAAAGGCTTTTGTTCTCGGCCTGTAGCTCTTCATACTCTTTCCTGCTGATGTAGTTAGACTGGCATAGCAGCTCTTTTGACTCGTACTCTGTGACTAAACTTCTCAGTTGAGAAATCTCAGCTTTACTTTCCTCTATCTGAGACCTGTAAGATCTGTGAGCCTCTTCAATATTATGGATTTCCTCTACTGCTATTGTGTTCAGTGACAGAAGTTCTTTATTTAGTTTTGTCACAGACTCATTTTGCATCTCCAAATGATGCACCCAATTCAAAAGGCTTTTGTTCTCGGGCTGTAGCTCTTCATACTCTTTCCTGCTGATGTAGTTAGACTGGCATAGCAGCTCTTTTGACTCGTACTCTGTGACTAAACTTCTCAGTTGAGAAATCTCAGCTTTACTTTCCTCTATCTGAGACCTGTAAGACCTGTGAGCCTCTTCAATATTATTGATTTCCTCATCTGCTATTGTGTTCAGTGACAGAAGTTCTTCATTTAGTTTTGTCACAGACTCATTTTGCGTCTCCAAATAATGCACCCGATTCAAAAGGGTTTTGTTTTCGGCCTGTAGCGCTTCATACTCTTTCCTGCTGATGTAGTTAGACTGGCAGAGCAGCTCTTTTGACTCGTACTCTGTGACTAAACTTCTCAGTTGAGAAATCTCAGCTTTACTTTCCTCTATCTGAGACCTGTAAGACCTGTGAGCCTCTTCAATATTATTGATTTCCTCATCTGCTATTGTGTTCAGTGACAGAAGTTCTTCATTCAGTTTTGTCACAGACTCATTTTGCGTCTCCAAATGATGCACTCGATTCAAAAGGGTTTTGTTTTCGGCCTGTAGCGCTTCATACTCTGTTCTGCTGATGCAGTTAGCTTGACAGTGCATCTCTTTCGGCAGGTTCTCTTTCTGCAGGGACTGGATCTCATCCATGGACTGGATCTCCATCTGCAGGGACATGATCTCCTGCTTGGACAGATACTCCTTCAGCACGGACAGGATCTCCTGCACAGACAGGCTCTTTATCACCATGGACAGGATCTCCATCCCAGACAGGCTCTTTATCACCATGGACAGGATCTCCATCCCAGACAGGCTATTTATCTCCATGGACAGGGTCTCCTCATAGAGTGGCTGTGGATTATTGGAAACATCCATCTCTGGCTGTAATAAATGCAGTAAGCTATTATTATTATTATGATTATTAGATTATTATGAATTCTTTTCCTTGAATTCACAAGATTGTTCCCTTGTTCCTTCTGTTCTCCTATATTCTCCTGTAAATTATCTAATCAAGTCAAAATCTAATGTTTGCCTTTGTATTCTTCAGCTGTGTGTCTGAATAAAAAGCTGAATCTGTAGCCTGTATACACAAGCCAACCTGTGACATCATGACAGCTCAGCACCATGTGACGCCATAGGATTCCAAAACCACGTGATCAGGTTGCCGTGGAAACAGTTTTGTTTTTTTAAGGATCACTGTTTTAAAGGAAAACATAAAAAAGGCTGGTACCGTACGTAATTACACACGCAGAGCTAAAATCATTATTAATTAACTAATTAAAGTTTCCCTCTGAGTCCAACGCCGTCAAACTTGTCAATTCTTTATAATCGCCGTGTCGTTCGTGCTTTAGCGCTCCTCGCTCTCCTCTGTCCCTCACACTGCACCAAACTGATCTCAGATCTGCCGCTCGAGTCTGATTGGCGCGCGAGTTTAACTGTCCAACACACAGTGAAGACGTATGTTGGACAGAAGTCTGAGTGTGGAAGCTACAGCCTTATTGAACTCAAAAATGATTTAGCTCCGTTTACAGCAGAAGCACACATATTTTTGGTCAGAGACTGAGAGCAGACAGAAGAGAGACAGGAGGAGCTCCTCATCTGTTAGAGCCAAATGAGCACATTACAGCTAAAGTCTGTGTAAATCTGACTCTTAAAGATAAGGTAGGTTCATTTTCAAATTACCATAACTTTGGCATTCTCAAAGCTTGTAGATCTCTGTAGTTTTATGTTTTAAATGGAGCTGACACTGAGTCAGTATTGCATTATTTCATAATGTAAACCAGTATTGTTTTAACATTATCTAAAATGCTCCAAAATTTAGGAAAACACCCTATATTTATTTATTAAAAATAAGGGAGGACCCCACACCCCCTACTATTAAGTCGGATATTGATAAACTAGCTTTTGCTGCTCACCTCATGAGGTGTTCAGCTCCTGTGTATGGGATTTAGTTTATTTTAGCTTGATTTTTAGCTTGATTTTTTTGTCTGCCATACAGCAGTTTTATTGTTTAACACACCCATTGTCTAATTTCTGCCTTTCAACAGAAAATTACTTATTTTGTCTAATTCTTCACAATAAAATCTTAATGTAAAGGCGTTTGTAACACCACCTGCTGAGTGTTTTGTGAAATAGTTTTTCATTGTTTACCAATTTGTATTTCAAATCGTCTGTTTTATACACTCCTACATTTAAATGTGAAATCATTTATAAATTGAGTTTGAGTTTAAGTGTAGTTAAACCATAATACTTTAGCTTATGTCAAAACCAAAATGATGTTATGATGATCTGCAAATAGCATCAAGACAACACCCCAGATAGCAAAATCTTCCGGGCCTTTTCTGGATTCCTCTGGCATTTGTTTGGTTTGTGTACGTTGTTGGCAAATGGATGGCTAACCTGAAGAGTCCCGGAATCAGTGGTGGCGCAACTGGAAGTGGTGGAGGGAGGGGTATTATTTTATGGCTCTCTTCTGGCAAATATGAAACATGCCAGATTCAACGTATTTTTCAGTTGCTGAGGAGAGTGATTGTGAAATGAATTAAACAAGTATTTCCTCTCCAGTTTTATAATTATATATATATATATAGATATATATATAGATATATCCTCTAATGGACAAGGTTGTCTTTGTCATAATTTTATGAAATTACATGGTTACACAATTTTTTAAATGTATGTAAAGGTAGGGTCTGACCTTAATTAACTTGACATAATAAAATAAAAACTTATACATGATATTTAAGTATGAAAAAACTAACTCATTAAAACATTTATGATTTACCCTTTGACCTTGCTGCCGCGCCATTTTAAACGGAGTCGGACAGTTCTCATCCTCACTCAGACTGTACCTGAGGTAAAGTGTTTTGCTTAAGCTGAATTTTGATTTATTTTTGTTTATGTGACCAGTGGCCGGTATATACGGCCACCGTAGTATCAGCTCGCGCATGCGCTTTTGCACACTTCCGCCTTTACTATTAGCCTTGCCGGCATATATAAGCAGTACAGATAGGGTGCCGGTTAGGTTGTGGTGCCGTAAATCCTGACAGATGAAAGTTTTGCTGCAAGAGGTGTGTCATACAACGGATGGGCCAGGGACATCGTAGTCACCATCTAGTTGCGGGTTTTAGACTCTAGTACTACTGTTGCTTTGTTTGGGCTTTATGTTTTGTGTGAATCGTACCTTTATTTGTTTTGTATTAACTATTTGTCTTTTGTCATTTATCCTGGTTTAGTTAATTTATATTTTTTTTGTAATGTCTCTTTACGTAGTCTCTGCCCCTTTTCTTGGTGTGGACTAGCGCCTATTTTAACATTGTCTTTTGTTTTTTTCTAGGGTTTCGCCAAGGGTGGTTGCCCGTGAGGTGGAGGGTGGTGTTAGATCGCCTCACTTCAGTCTCCTCACCCCGTGTGTTATGGTATTTTTGCACGCCCTTCACTTATTGCATGTTTGAGTTTTCTTGTATATTATTTTGTGTGTGTGTGTGTGTGTGTGCGTGCTTAGCACGAGGCGTAGTGAGTGCCTGTCACTACCCACCGTTACCTCGCCGGCGCACCTGTGGCCGACTCTACTTCTTTTTGTTTTGTATTTTAATTGTTGCAGTTAATGTGGGAAGTGTTTAATACATAGACAGGGGCAGGGGCAC
>JALDNG010003533.1:0-25944 GCA_024349245.1 Neodontobutis hainanensis | reverse complement strand
AGACGAGCATTAAAACAGACTGTATTTGAGTATAAGAAAACACTCTAGACATGCTTTGGAACAGACTGTAGAGGTGCAGTAATACAGACTGTAGACAAGCATTAGAACAGTCTGTAGAAGTGCAGTATTACAGACTGTAGATGTGCAGTAGAACAGACTGTAGACATTTATTAGAAGAGATTTTAGACCTGCAGTAGAACAGACCGTAGATGAGCAGTAGTAAAGACTGTAGACTTGCATTAGAACAGACTGTAGATGTGCATTAGAACAGACTGTAGACCTTTAATAAAACCGACTAGAGTTGTGCAGTAGAACAGATTGTAGAAGAGCAGTAGAAGAGACAGTGGACTTGCAGTTGAACAGACTGTAGATGTGCATTAGAACAGACTGTAGATGTGCAGTAGAACAGACTGTAGACCTGCAGTAGAACAGACTGTAGAGGAGAAGTAGAACAAACTGTAGAGGTGGAGTAGTAAAGACTTTTATTGGACATTAGAACAGACTGTATTAGAGCAATAGAACAGACTATAGATGTGCAGTAGTACAGACTGCATTAGAACAGACTGTGGACGAGTATTTGAAGAGACTATATACGTGTATAGAACAGACTGTAGATGTCCAGTAAACAGACTAATGATGCTGCAGAAGAATAGAATTTAAATGTCCGTTAGTAGAGACTGTAGACGAGCATTAGAACAGACTGTGTATGAGTATTAGAATAGACTGTAGACATACTTTAGAACAGACTGTAGAGGTGCAATAGTACAGACTGTACACGAGCAGTAGTACAGACTGTAGACTTGCATTAGAACAGACTGTAGATGTGCATTAGAACAGAATGTAGACATACAATAGAACAGACGTAGAGGTGCAGTTGAACAGACTACAGACATGCAGTTGAACAGACTTCAGAGCAGCAGTAGAACAGACTGTAGACGTGCAGTAGAACAGACTGCAGTAGAGCAGAGGTAAAGAATGTAAACTGGCATTAGAACAGACTGTTGAGGTGTAGTTGAAATGACTGTAGACGTGCAGTAATACAGACTGTAGACGAGCATTAGAACAGACTGTAGAAGTGCAGTAGTACAGACTGTAGATGTGCAGTAGAACAGACTGTAGACGTTATTACAACAGACTGTAGACCTGTAGTAGAACAGACCGTAAATGAGCAGTAGTACAGACTGTAGACTTGCATTAGAACAGACTGTAAATGAGCAGTAGTACAGATTATAGACTTGCATTAGAACAGACTGTGGACGAGCATTAGAACAGACTATAGACTGTAGACGATTATTAGAACAGACTGTAGACCTGCACTAGAACAGACCATAGATGAGCAGTAGTACTGACTATAGACTTGCATTAGAACAGACTGTAGATGTGCATTAGAAACAGACTTTAGAAGTGCAGTAGTAGAGACTGTAGATGTGTAGTAGAAAAGACTGTAGACGTTTATCAGAACAGACTGACAAAGTGCAGAAGAATAGACTATAGAGGTGCAGTAGTACAGACTGTAGACGAGCATTAGAACAGACTCTATATGAATATTAGAAAACACTCTAGATATGCTTTAGAACAGATTGTAGAGGTGCAGTAATACAGACTGCAGATGAGCATTAGAACAGATTTTAGAAGTGCAGTAGTACAGACTCTAGATGAGCAGTAGCACAGACTGTAGACTTGCATTAGAACAGACTGTTGATGAGCATTAGAATAGACTTTAGAAGTACAGTAGTAATGACTGTAGAAATGCTGTAGAATAGACTATAGACGTTTATAAAAAGACTGTAGACGTGCAGTAGAACAAAATGCGGTAGAGCAGAGGTACAGACTGTAAAGTAGCATTATAAGAGACTGTAGACGCAATAGAACAGACTGTAGACGAGCATTAGAACAGACTGTATACGTCTAGTAGAACAGACTGTAGATGTGCAATAGTACAGACTAAAGACCTGCATTAGAACAGACTGTGGACGAGCATTAGAACAGACTGTAGATGTGCATTAGAAAAGACTGACGATGTGCAGAATAATAGACTGTAGAGGTGCAGTAGTTAAGACTTTACACGAGCATTAGAACAGACTGTACATTAGTATTAGAAAAGACTGTAGACATGCTTTACAACAGACTGTAGAGGTGAAGTAGTACAGACTGTAGACGACCACTAGAACAAACTGTAGATGTGCAGTAGAAGAGACTGTAGAGGTGCTGTAGTACAGAATGTTGACTATTATTAGAAGAGACTGTAGGCGTGCAGTAGAACAGACTCTAGACAATTATTAGAACAGACTGTAGACTTCCACAAGAACACACTGTAGATGTGCATTAGAAAAGACTGTAGACATTTATTAATACAGACTATAGTCGTGCAGTAGAACAGACTGTAGAAGTGCAGTAGAATAGACTGCAGTAGAGCAGTAGTAAAGACTGTAAAATGGCATTAGAACAGACTGTAGACAGCCAGTAGAACAGACTGTAGAGGTGCAGTTGTACAGACTGTAGATGTGTAGTAGAACAGACTGTAGTTTATCAGAACAGACTGTAGATGTGCAATAGAACAGACTGTAGATGAGCAGTAGTACAGACTGTAGACTTGCATTAGAACAGACTGTAGATGTGCATTAGAACAGACTGTAGATGTGCAGTAAAACAGACTGTAGACGTGCAGTTGAACAGACTTTAGATGTGCATTTGAACAGATGTCAGAGCAGCAGTAGTACAGACTCTAGATTGGCTTTAGAACAGACTGTAGATGAGCTTTAGAACAGGCTGTAAACGTCCAGTAGAACAGACTGACAATTAGAACAGATTGTAGATTTGCAGTAAAACAGACTGTAGACGTGCAGGTGAACAGAAATCAGAGCAGCAGTAGTACAGACTCTAGAATTACCTTAGAACAGACTGTAAACGAGCAATAGAAATGACTGTAAACGCCCGTAGAACAAACTGACAATGTGCAAAAGAATAGACTCTAGAGCTGCAGTAGTACAGACTGTAGATGAGCAAATAAACAGACTGTATATGAGTTTTAGAAAACACTGTAGACATGCATTTATAACAGACTGTAGAGGTGCAGTAATGCAGACTGTAGAGCATTAGAACAGACTGTAGAAGTGCAGTAGTACAGACTGTAGAGGTGCAGTTGAACAGACTGTAGACATGCAGTTGAACAGACTTCAGAGCAGAATTAGTACAGACTGTAGATTGTAGAACAGACTGACAATTAGAACAGATTTTAGATGTGCAGTAAAAATGACTGTAGACGTGCAGTAGAATAGAGTGCAGTAGAGCAATAGTACAGACTGTAAAATGGCATTAGATCAGACTGTAGACATGCAGTAGAACAGACAGTAGAGGTGCAGTTGTACAGACTGTAGACGAGCATTAGAACAGACTGTTGATGTGCAGTAGAAAAGACTGTAGACATACAATAGAACAGACTGTAGATGAGCATTAGAACAGAATGTAGGCGTCCATTAGAACAGACTGTAGATGTGCAGTAGTAAAGACTAAAGACCTGCATAAGAATAGACTGTGGACGAGCATTAGAACAGACTGTAGATGTGCTTTAGTACAGACTGTAGAGGTGCAGTAATACAGACAGTAGACGAGCATTAGAAGAGACAGTAGAAGGGCAATAATAAATGTCGACATTCTGTACTACTGCATCTCAATAGTCTTTTCTACTGCACATCTACAGTCTGAAGTACTGCACTTCTACAGTCTGTTTTAATGCTTGTCTACAATCTATACATCTGCATCTCTACAGTCTGTTCTAAAGCATTTCTACAGTGTTTTCTAATACTCATATAGAGTATGTTCTAATGCTCATCTACAGTCTGTAGTAATGCACCTCTAGAGTCTATTCTTCTGCACATTGTCTGTTCTACTGACGTTTACAGTAATTTCTAATGCTTGTCTACAGTCTGTTCTACTGCACAACTATTGTCTGTTTTAATAATTGTCTACAGTCTCTTCTAATGCACATCTACAGTCTGTTCTAATGCACATCTACAGTCTGTTCAACTGCACCTCTACAGTCTGTTCTATTGCACGCCTACAGTCTGTTCTACTGCACGACTATAGTCTATTTTTAATAAACGTCTACAGTCTTTTCTAATGCACATCTACAGTCTGTTCTACTGCAGGTATACAGTCTGTTCTAATAAACGTCTACATTCTGTTCTACTGCACATCTACAGTCTGTATGTTATAGGAATATTTTATATCCATATATTTAACCAGAGAGAAACGGAGACCGATTATAATTTAACAAGCAATGGCCAAAAATTAATCCTTGCAAGGAGAAGCAAAGCAGCACAATATTACAGCGGAAGGTTTGCTTAAAGATGTAAACATAACATGGGATTATATACAACACAGTGACGTCCCTGGTGAGAGCGTTCACAATGGTCCAGGAGCAGAAGTCCGTGACAAGCCATGTCTCAGTCCTGTTATGTCTACTTAATGCTTGGATTAGCACGAAGGGCATGACATGAATTTGACATGACCTGAGGAGAACTATAAGTCCCAGTAACAATAAACATTAAAATTAAAATTATTATAACACTGTACAACTACACTTCTACAGTCTGTATAATGCTCGTTTGCAGTCTGTATTACTGCACCTCAACAGTTTGTTCTACTGCACATCTACAGTCTGTTCTACTGCTTGTCTACAGTCTGTTCTACTGCACGACTATTGTCTGTTTTAATAATTGTCTACAGTCTCTTCTAATGCACATCTACAATCTGTTCTAATGCACATCTACAATCTGTTCTAATGGACATCTACAGTCTGTTCTAATAATTGTCTAGAGTCCGTTCTACTGCACATCTACTCTCTGTTCTAATAATTATCAACATTCTGTACTACTGCACATCTACAGTCTGTTCTAATGCACATCTACAGTCTGTTCTAATGCAAGTCTACAATCTGTACTACTGCTCATCTACAGTCTGATCTACTGCACGTCTATAGTCTGTACAACTGCACCTCTACAGTCTGTTCTACTGCATGTCTACAGTCTGTTCTAATGCCAGTTTACAGTCTGTACCACTGCTCCACTGCAGTTTATTCTACTGCACGTCTACAGTCTGTTTTACTCCACATCTATAGTCTGTTCTAATGCACATCTACATTATGTTCTAATGCAAGTCTACAGTCTGTTCTACTGCATGTCTATAGTCTGTTTAACTGCACATCTACAATCTGTTCTAATTGTCAATCTGTTCTACTGGACATTTACAGTCTGTTCTAAAGCTCGTCTACAGCCTGTTCTAAAGCCAATCTAGAGTCTGTACTACTGCTGCTCTGAAGTCTGTTAAATTGCAGTCTGTTTTTGCAGGTCTTTAATATATATATTACTACACATCTACAGTCTCTTCTACTGCACGTCTACTGTCTGTTCAACTGCACCTCAACAGTCTGTTCTAATGCCAGTTTACAGGCTGTACCTCTGCTCTACTGCAGTCTGTTCTACTGCACGTCTACAGTCTGTTTTACTGCACATCTACATTCTGTTCTAATGCACTTCTACAGTATGTTCTAAAGCAAGTCTACAGTCTGTTGTACTGCACGTCTACAGTCTGTTATACTGCACATCTACAGTCTGTTCTAATGCACATCTACAGTCTGTTCTAATGCACATCTACAGTCTGTTCTAATAATAGTCTATAGTCTGTACTACTGCTCATCTACAGTCTGTTCTACTGCACGTCTACAGTCTGTTCAACTGCACTTAAAAAGTCTGTTCTAATGCCAGTTTACAGTCTGTACCTCGGCTCTACCGCAGTCTGTTCTACTATATGTCTACAGTCTGTTTTACTGCACATCTAAAGTCTCTACTAATGCACTTCTAAAGTCTGTTCTAATGCACATCTACAGTCTGTACTACTGCTCATCTACGGTATGTTCTACTGCAGGTCTACAGTCTGTTCTAATAAACGTCTACAGTCTGTTCTAATGCACATCTACAGTCTTTTCTAATGCATGTCTACAGTCTGTTCTACTGCATGTTTACAGTCTGTTCTACAGTGTGTTTTTAGTCTGTTCTACTGCACGTCTTCAGTCTGCTCTATTGCAAGTCTACAGTCTGTTTTACTGCACATCTACAGTCTGTTCTAATGCACATTTACAGTCTGTTCCTATGCAAGTATACAGTCTGTACTACTGCTCAACTACAGTCTGTTCTACTGCACGTCTACAGTCTGTTCTACTGCACCTCTACAGTCTGTTGTAAAGCATTTCTATTAGTGTTTTCTAATACTAATATACAGTCTGTTCTAATGCTCATCTACAGTCAACTACTGCACCTCTACAGTCTGTTGTAAAGCATGTCTACAATGTTTTCTAATACTCATATACAGTCTGTTCTAATGCTCGTCTACAGTCTGTACTACTGCACCACTACAGTCTATTCTACTGGACGTTTACAGTCTGTTCTAATGCTCGTCTACAGTCTTTTCTACTGCACGTCTTCTGTCTGTTCTAATAATTGTCTACATTCTGTACTACTGCTTCTTACAGTCTATACTACTGCACATCTAAAATCTGTTCTATTGCTTGTCTACAGTCTGTTCTAATCCCCAATAAAAGTCTTTACTACTCCACCTCTACAGTCTGTTCTACTGCATGTCTATAGTCTGTTCAAATGTTCGTCCACAGTCTGTTCTAATGCAGTCCGTACGACCACACATCTATAGTTCTATTGTTCGAATATCGTCTGTTCTATTACCCAATAACAGTCTTTACTACGACCTCTACAGTTTGTTCTACTGTTCCTCTACAGTCTGTTCTAATGCTCGTTTACAGTTTGTACAACTGCACCTCTACAGTCTGTTCTAAAGCCTGTCTACAGTGTTTTCTAATACTCATCTACAGTCTGTTCTAATGCTCGTCTACAGTTTTTTCTACTGCACGTCTTCTGTCTGTTCTAATAATTGTCTACATTCTGTACTACTGCTTCTTACAGTCTATACTACTGCACATCTACAATCTGTTCTATTGCTTGTCTACAGTCTGTTCTAATCCCCAATAAAAGTCTTTACTACTCCACCTCTACAGTCTGTTCTACTGCATGTCTACAGTCTGTTCCAATAATTGTCTACAGTCTCTTCTACTGCACATCTACATTCTGTTCTAATGCATGTCTATAGTCTGTTCAAATGTTCGTCCACAGTCTGTTCTAATGCAGTCCGTATGACCACACATCTATAGTCTGTTCTATTGCTCGAATATCATCTGTTCTATAACCCAATAACAGTCTTTACTACTCGACCTCTACAGTTTGTTCTACTGTTCCTCTACAGTCTGTTCTAATGCTCGTCTATAGTCTGAACAACTGCACCTCTACAGTCTGTTCTAAAGCATGTCTAGAGTATTTTCTAATACTCATATGTAGTCTGTTCTAATGCTAGTCTATAGTCTGAACTACTGCACCTCTACAGTCTGTTCTAAAGCATGTCTAGAGTGTTTTCTAAGACTCATATACAGTCTGTTCTAATGCACGTTTACAGTCTGTACTAGAGCATCTCTACAGTCTATTCTTCTGCACATTGTCAGTCTGTTCTACTGGACGTTTACAGTCTGTTCTAATGCTCGTCTACAGTCTGTTCTAAAGCCAATCTAGAGTCTGTACTACTGCTGCTCTGAAGTATGTTCAACTGCATGTCTACAGTCTCTTCAACTGCACCTCTACATTCTGTTCTATTGTACTTCTACAGTCTGTTCTACTGCAGGACTATAGTCTGTTTTAATAAACGTCTACAGTCTCCTCTAATGCACATCTACAGTCTGTTCTACTGGATGTCTACAGTCTGTTCTAATAATTGTCTAGAGTCTGTTCTACTGCACGTCTACAGTCTCTTTTAATAATTGTCAACTTTCTGTACTACTGTACTTCTAAAGTCTCTTCTACTGCACATCTACAGTTTCTTCTAATGGTCGTCTAGAGTCTGTACTACTGGACCTCTACACTCTGTTCTAAAGCATATCTACAGTCTTTTCTAATACTCATGTACAGTCTGTTCTAATGCTTGTGTAAAGACTGTAGACGAGCATTAGAACAGACTGTAAACGTCCAGTAGAAGAGACTGACAATGTGCAGAAGAATAGACTCTAGAGATGCAGTAGTACAGACTGTAGATGAGCATTAGAAAAGACTGTAGATGTGCATTAGAACAGACTTTAGAAGTGCAGTAGTAGAGACTGTAGACGCAGTAGAACAGAGTGTAGATGAGCAGTAGTACAGATTGTAGACTTGCATTAGAACAGACTGTGGATGTGCAGTTAGAACAGACTGTAGATGTGCAGAAGAACAGACTGTAGACGTTTATTAGAACAGACTGTAGACCTGCAGTAGAACAGACCGTAGATGAGCAGTAAAACAGACTATAGATTTGCATTAGAACAGACTTTAGAAGTGCAGTAGTAGAGACTGTACACGTGTAGTAGAACAGACTGTAGAGGTGCAGTAGAACAGACTGTAGATGAGCAGTAGTACAGACTGTAAACTTACATTAGAACAGACTGTAGATGTGCATTAGAACAGACTGTAGACGTGCAGTAGAACAGACTGTGGATGAGCACTAGTACAGACTGTAGGCTTGCATTAGAACAGACAGTAGATGTACATTAGAACAGACTGTAGATGTGCAGTAAAACAGGCTGTAGACGTGCAGTGGACGAGACTGTAGTGGAGCAGTAGTACAGACTGTAAACTGGCATTAGAACAGACTGTAGAGGTGCAGGTGAACAGACAGTACACGTGCAGTTGAGCAGACTTCAGAGCAGCAGTAGTACAGACTCTAGATTGGCTTTAGAACTGACTATAGACGAGCATTAGAACAGGCTATAAACGTCCAGTAGAACAGACTCTATATAAGTATTAGAAAACACTCTAGATATGCTTTATAACAAAATGTAGAGGTGCAGTAGTTCCGACTGTAGACGAACATTAGAACAGACTGTATATGAGTATTAGAAAAGACTGTAGACATGCCTTAGAAGAGACTGTAGAGGTGCAGTAGTACAGACTGTAGACGAGCATTAAAACAAACTGTAGATGTGCAGTAGACCAGACTGTAGACGTGCAGTTGAACAGACTTTAGAGCAGCAGTAGTACAGACTCTAGATTGGCTTTAGAACAGACTGTAGATGAGCTTTAGAACAGACTGTAGAGGTGCAGTAGTTCAGACTGTAGATGAGCATTAGAACAGACTCTATATGAGTATTAGAAAACACTCTAGACATGCTTTAGAACAGGCAGTAGAGGTGCAGTTGTACAGACTGTAGACGAGCATTAAAACAGACTGTATATTAGTATTAGAAAACACTCTAGACATGCTTTAGTACAAACTGTAGATGTGCAGTAGTACAGACTGTAGACGTTTTTTAGAACAGACTGTAGACTTGCAGTAGAACAAACTGAAGACGAGCAGTAGTACAGACTGGAGAATTCCATTAGACCAGATTGTAGATGTGCATTAGAACAGACTGTAGATGTGCAAAAGAATAGACTGTAGAGGGCAGTAGTTGAGACTTTACACGAGCATTAGAACAGACTGTACATGAGTATTAGAAAAGACTGTAGACATGTTTTAGAACAGACTGTAGCGTTCCAGTAGTACAGACTCTAGACGACCATTAGAAAAAACTGTAGATGTGCAGTAGAAGAGACTGTAGACAATTATTATCTATTAACAATAGAAAAGACTGTAGAGGTGCAGTTGAACAGACTGTAGATGTGTAGTTGAATAGACTTCAGAGCAGAAGTAGAACAGACTCTAGATTGGCTTTGGAACAGACTGTAGACGAGCATTAGAACAAACAGTAAACAACCTGTAGAACAGACTGAGAATGTGCAGAAGAATAGACTCTAGAGGTGCAGTAGTACAGACTGTAGATGAGGATTAGAACAGACTGTATATGAGTATTAGAAAACACTGTAGATATGGTTTAGAACAGACTGTAGAGTTGCAGTAGTTCAGACTGTAGACGAGCATTAGAACAGACTGTATATGAGTATTAGAAAACACTGTAGACATGCTTTAGAACAGCTTGTAGAAGTGCAGTAGTTCAGACTGTAGACGAGCATTAGAACAGACTGTATATGAGTATTAAAAAACACTCTAGACATGCTTTAGAACAGACTGTAGATGTGCAGTAGTACAGACTAGAGACTTGCATTAGAACAGACTGTAGATGTGCATTAGAACAGACTGTAGACATGCAGTAGAACAGACTGTAGATGAGCAGTAGTACAGACTGTAGACTTGCATTAGAACAGACTGTAGATGTGCATTAGAAAAGACTGTAGACGTTTTTAAAACAGACTGTTTCATTGTTTATTTATGGGCCAAAGTACTTAGTAGAAAACAAGAAGAAAGTTTTTATTCTAAATTTTCTTTATGGAATGGTAAAGTTGCCAATTTGGTGTACAAGAAAAACAGTTGAAAAAAAAGTTGAAGAAAGTGGGTGTATAGATCCTATTTTATTGACAAAATGTTTTGTAAAAAAAAAGGTTAGCGGTAGAGTATCTTTTTATAGCATAACACACAATGTTCAGTCTTTTTTAATTTTTGCGAATTTAAAAACTTTCTGTGTGAGCCTGATGGGAATGGAAGTTTTAATCTAAACATTCTCTAAAGTGAAAATGAATGAAAATAAAGGTGGAATTGATAAATGGAGGAGATTTGGCAAGAAAAAAAATAGAAGATTTTTTTGAGGTTGTAAATATTTATGTAAAAATCCCAATTGTTATTTCTTCTCTGGTCTCTCTGTGGCCTCTGCCTCCTCTGGTCTCTTTGTGGCCTCTGCCTTCTCTGGTCTCTCTGCCTCCTCTGGTCTCTCTGTGGCCGCTGCCTCCTCTGGTCTCTCTCTGGCATCCGCCTTTTCTGGTCTTTCTGCCTCCTCTGCATCCTCTCATCTCTCTGCCTCCTCTGGTCTCTCTGTCTTTCTGTCTCTTCTGATCTCTCGGTGGCCTCTGCCTCCTCTGGTCTCTCTGCCCCGTTGCCTCCTCTGGTCTCTCTGTGGCCTATGCCTCCTCTGGTCTCTCTGCGGCCTATGCCTCCTCTGGTCTCTCTGTGAACTCTGCCTCCTCTGGTCTCTCTGTGAACTCTGCCTCCTCTGGTCTCTCTGTGGCCTCTGCCTCCTCTGGTCTCTCTGTCTCCCCTGCCTCCACTGGTCTCTCTGCCTTCTCTGCCTCCTCTACTCTCTCACTCCACTGGTCTCTCTGTGGACTATGCCTCCTCTGGATTCTCTATGGCCTCTGCCTCCTCTGGTCTCTCTGTCTCCTCTGCATCCTCTCGTCTCTCTGCCTCCTCTGGTCTCTCTGTCTTTATGCCTCCTCTGAACTCTCAGTGGCCTCTGCCCCCTCTTGTCTCACTGTGGCCTCTGCCTTCTCTGGTCTCTCTGCCTCTTCTGGTCTCTCTGTGGCCGCTGCCTCCTCGTGTCTCTCTGTGGAATCTGCCTTTTCTGGTCTCTCTGCCTCCTCTGCCTCCTCTGAGCTTTCTGTGGCCTCTGCCTCCTCTGGTCTCTCTGCCTCCTATGCTTTCTCTCATCTCTCTGTGGCCTCTGCCTCCCTGGTCACTCTGTCTCCTCTGCCTCCTCTGGTCTCTCTGCCTCCTCTGCCTCCTCTGGTCTCTCTGTGGCCACTGCCTCCTCTGGTCTCTCTGTGGCCGCTGCCTCCTCTGGTCTCTCTGTGGCATCTGCCTTTTCTGGCTCTCTGCCTCATCTGCCTCCTCTGGTTTCTCTGTGGCCTCCACCTCCTCTGGACTCTCTGCCTCCTCTGGTCTCTCTGTGGCCTATGCCTCCTCTGGTCTCTCTGCGGCCTCTGCCTCCTCTGGTCTCTCTGTGAACTCTGCCTCCTCTGGTCTCTGTGTGGCCTCTGCCTCCTCTGGTCTCTCTGTCTCCCTTGTCTCCTCTGGTCTCTCTGTGAACTCTGCCTTCTCTGGTCTCTCTGTCTCTCTGCCTCCTATGGTCTTTCTGTGGCCTCTGCCTCCTCTGCAGTGTTGGGAAAGTTCACTTTCTACAAGAACTAGTTCAAAGTTCAGTTCACACATTTAAAAATGGACTAGTTCAGTTCATAGTTCAAACTTTCAAACAACAGAGAACATGGATGCATCAAGCAACATTATATATAATGGTCACTCACTATTTCTTACTGCAACAACTGAAAAAGAAATTATAGAAATTGTTAACAAATGTAAAAGTAAAAGATCTACTGACTGGAATGACCTTGACATGAGTATAATTAAAAAGTAATAAGGAATATAGCCAATCCTTTAACTCACATATGTAATCAATCTCTCAGCACAGGTAAATTTCCTAAATTAATGAAGATTGCCAAGGTCGCTCCAATCTATAAAAAATATGATAGTCATCAGTTTACAAATTACAGACCAATTTCTATACTCCCACAGCTATCAAAAATCTTAGAAAAGATTTTTGTTGCTTGTTTAAATGGTTTTATAGATAAGCATAA
The DNA here is from genome assembly GCA_024349245.1 of Neodontobutis hainanensis. Classification (NCBI taxonomy): domain Eukaryota; kingdom Metazoa; phylum Chordata; class Actinopteri; order Gobiiformes; family Odontobutidae; genus Neodontobutis; species Neodontobutis hainanensis. Next base: position 13,459 of record JALDNG010003533.1, on the reverse strand, counting down.
CCTACTTAGCGATAGTCAATATGGCTTTAGAAATAACAGATCATTTTCACTTGCATTAATTGACCTCATGGAGGAAATAACTGATAAAATAGACAACAAGATGCATTCCATAGGCATTTTCATAGATCTCCAGAAAGCCTTTGATACAATAGATCACAAAATACTTCTAAAAAAAATTATACAAATATGTGAGGGGGATTGCACATGATTGGGTGGAATCTTACTTGTATAACAGACAACAATATGTGCAGATGGGTGAATATAGGTCAGAATGGAGGAGTATAGTATGTGAAGTACCTCAAGGATCAGTCTTAGGACCAAAAATGTTTCTATTATATATAAATGGCATTTGTAATGTATCCACAAAATTAAAATTTATATTATTCGCTGATGAAACTACGATCTTAGGTTCTGGCAAAGATCAACAGCTTCTTGTGACAGAAATCACAACAAAATTATCTAAAGTTAAAGATTGGTTCCTTAGGAATAAACTATCATTAAATGTATTGAAAACAAAAATTATGCTATTTGGGAAATGTAGAAGGTAGGAGCAAATCCAAATCTTTCTTAATAATGTGAATATTGAATGTATAAAACAGTATAATTTTTTGGGTGTGATTCTGAGTCACAATGTTAGCTAGAGACCACAAATTACCAATATTTGTTCAAAAATAGCAAAAAATATAGCATTAATGAGGATGTGTAAACAATTGTTAGATCAAAAGGTCTTTTATCCTGTATTGCTCCCTTATCCTGCCATATATCACTTACTGTGCTGAGATCTGGGGAATACCTATGATAGTCATTTACTACCTTTATATAGATTGCAAAAAAGCCATCAGAATTGTACATCTCCGTGGGCCCACCACCTGCAGGAGGAACCGTGGGGGTCCGGTGCAATGTGGATTGGGTGGCAGTTGAAGGCGGAGCCTCGACAACCCAATCCCGGACACAGAATCTGGCTCTAGGGACATGGAATGTCACCTCGCTGGCGGGTAAGGAGCCTGAGCTTGTGTGGGAGGTTGAGAGATACCGACTAGAGATAGTCGGCTCACCTCACGCACAGCTTGGGCTCTGGAACCCAAATCCTCGAGAGAGGCTGGACTCTCCACTACTCTTGAGTTGCCTGCGGTGAGAGATGGCGGGCCGGTGTGGGTTTGGTCATTGCCCCCGGCTCAGCCGCCATGTGTTGGAGTTCACCCGGTGATCGAGGGTCGCTTCCCTGCGCCTTCGGGTGGGGGATAGGTCTCTCACTGTTGTTTGTGCCACGGGCCAAATGGCAGTGCAGAGTACCCGGCCTTCTTGGAGTCTCTGGGAGGGGTGCTGGAATGTGCTCCAACCGGGACTCCATCGCTACTGTGGGACTTCAACGCTCACGTGGGCAGCGACAGAGACACCTGGAGGGGCGTGATTGGGAGGAACGGCCCCCCTGATCTGAACCCGAGTGGTGTTCTGTTATTGGACTTCTGTGCTAGCAACAGTTTGTCCATAACGAACACCATGTTCAAGCATAAGGGTGTCCATCAGTCCATGTGGCACCAGGACACCCTAGGCCGGAAGTCAATGATCGACTTTGTAGTTGTTTCATCTGACCTCCGACCGCATGTCTTGGACCCTCGGGTGAAGAGAGAGGCGGAGCTGTCAACTGATCACCACCTGGTGGTGAGTTGGATCCGATGGCGGGGGAGAAGGCGGGACAGACTTGACTGACCCAAACGTACTGTGAGGGTCTGTTGGGAACGCTTGGCGAATCCCTGTCAGAGAGATCTTCAACTCCCACCTCCGACAGAGCTTCAACCAGATTCCGAGGAGACTGGAGACATTGAGTCTGAGTGGACGATGTTCTCCACCTCCATTGTCGACGCAGCCACCGAAGCTGTCGCCGCAAAGTCTCTGGTGCCTGTCGTGGCGGCAATCCTGAACCCGGTGGTGGACACCGGAAGTAAGGAGGCCGTCAAGCTGAAGAAGGACCTATCGAGCCTGGTTGGCTTGTGGGACTCCTGAGGCAGCTGATAGGTACCGGCAGGCCAAGCGGGCTGCAGCACGGGTGGTTGTGGAGGCAAAACTCGGGTCTGGGAGGAGTTCGGTGAGGCCATGGAAAAGACTATCGGTCGGCCTCAAGAAATTCTGGCAAACCGTCCAAAGCCTCAGGAGGGGGAAGCAGTGCCCTGCCAACACTGTTTACAGTGGAGGTGGGAACCTGCTGACCTCAACTGAGGATATTGTTGGACGGTGGAAGGAATACTGAGGATCTCCACAACCCCACCGCCACGTCTTCCACAGAGGAAGCAGAGGCTGAGTGCTCAGAGGTGGACTCGCCCATTACTCGGGCTGAAGTCACTGAGGTAGTTGGGAAGCTCCTCGGTGGCAAGGCACCGGGGTTGATGAGTTACGCCTGAGTACCGCAAGTCTCTGGATGTTGAGGGGCTGTCTTGGCTGACACGCCTCTGCAACATCGCCTGGTGTTTGGGGACAGTACCTCTGGACTGGCAGACCAGGGTGGTGGTCCCTCTTTTTAAGAAGGGGACCGGAGGGTGTGTTCCAACTACAGAGGGATCACACTCCTCAGCCTCCCGGGAAAGTCTATGCGGCCGATAGTCGAACCTCAGATCCAGGAGGAACAATGCGGTTTTCGTCCCAGTCGTGGAACACTGGACCAGCTCTATACCCTCTCCAGGGTGCTTGAGGGTTTATGGGAGTTTGCCCAACCATTCCACATGTGCTTTGTGGATCTGGAGAAGGCATTCGACTGTGTCCTCGTGGTGCCCTGTGGGGGTGCTCTGGGTGTATGGGGTCTGGGGCCCTTTGTTAAGGGCTATCCGGTCCCTGTACGACCGAGCAGGAGCTTGGTTCGCATTGCCGGCAGTAAGTCAGACCTGTTCCCGGTGAATGTTGGACTCCGGCAGGGCTGCCCTTTGTCACCGGTCCTGTTCATTATCTTTATGAACAGGATTTCTAAGCCAGGAGCCGGAGGGAGTCTGGTTTGGGGACCACAGGATTTCATCTCTGCTTTTTGCAGATGATGTTGTCCTGTTGGCTCCATCAAGCCAGGACCTTCAATGTTTACTGTGGCGGTTTGCAGCCAAGTGTGAAGCGGCTAGCATGAGGATCAGCACCTCCAAGTCTGAGACCATGGTTCTCAGTCGAAAAGGGTGGTTTGCCCCATCCAGGTTGATGGAGAGCGTCCTTCCTCAATTGGAGGAAGGCGGCAATTGAGGGGTCTTGTTCACGAGTGAGGGAACGAAGGAGCGTGAGATCGACAGATGGATCGGTGCAGCTTCTGCAGTAATGCGGTCGATGTACCGATCTGTCGTGGTGAAGAAGGAGCTGAGCTGTAAGGCAAAGCTCTCGATTTACCAGTCGAACTACGTTCCTACTCTCACCTATGGGCATGAGCTTTGGGTCATGACCGAAAGAACAAGATCCCGGGTACAGGCGGCCGAAATGAGCTTTCTCCGCAGAGTGGCGGGCGCTCCCTTAGAGATAGGGTGTGGAGCTCGGTCACTCGGGAGGAGCTCAAAGTAGAGCCGCTGCTCCTTCACATCGAGAGGAGCCAGCTGAGGTGGCTCGGGCATCTGTTTCGGATGCCTCCCAGACGCCTCCCTAGGGAGGTGTTCTGGGCATGTCCCACCGGGAGGAGACCTCGGAGAAGACCTAGGACACGCTGGAGGGACTATGTCTCTCGGCTGGCCTGGGAACGCCTCGGTATCCCCCCGGAAGAGCTGGAGGAAGTGTCTGGGGAGAGGGAAGTCTGGGCTTCTCTACTTAGACTGCTGCCCCCGCGACCCGGGCCCGGATAAGCAGTAGAAGATGGATGGATGGATGGAGAATTGTACATAATGTTGGTTATGGGGACCATACCAACACACTGTTCCTAAAATCACAAACTCTTAAACTTGAAGAAATAGTAAAATTAAAATCTATTATAATGATATATAAGGCCAGGAATAATAAATTATCTAATAACATTCAAAAATGTTTTCTACGAGGGAGGGGCGATATAACCTACGGGGAGAATTAATTTTGTGAATTAAACAGTGGTTCTTACCACCCTAAAGAGCCAGTTTATCATGCGGGGTGTGAAATTATGGAATGAACTGGACGACAATTTGAAAAGTGCAGCAAGCCAAATACAATTTAAAAACAGTATAAAATGAACATCTTTAAGAGATATGCTTTAGAAAATTGACTTTGGGCACTTTTCAGGGCCGATCCAAAATAGTTGAACGATGATGGTTGGTTGATTAACTAACTAGCAAACCATTAATTGAATATATGTTGACTGATTGTATATGAACTATACCAAAAGAAAGATTAGTTCTGTGTGTACACTTAATAATTTGACAGCTGTAAAAAATAAAATGAGATGGGGAAGGCACACATAAGCACACAGCTTCAGCCTACTCCCTTTGGGCTCTGTATAACAATATAGTATGTATGTATAAAATGAAAATGTATAAAAATGTATTGAGGAAAAAAAGAAAGCCTAAATAAATAAACTAAAAAAAAAAAAACTTCAAAATTTTGAACTAAGTTCACAGTTCCAAAAATGAACTATTTCTTAGTTCTTTTTTTCCATGTTGCTGCGAGCTATTATTTTTCAAAAATATTGCCAGAGCCCATATACAGTAGAATCACAGACAGCAATTATTTTATCAGTTTTAACAATGAAGCTATGTGTCAGATTTCATCTTCATATCCAATATTGAATCCTTATCAAACCAGGGTTTACATTAGCATTGAGGGGAGAGCATTTCCCCATTGTTTTAATGCTTTAATGCTTTGTTGCTGCCCATTCACTCCACACTAGTAGCAGCTGCTGGTTTCAACCCTACAGTACATTCTCAAAAACAAGAGGAAAACGTTGTTAGGATTTTGAAATAAGAAACACTTTTATAACTGTTTTGTAGGTTATTTGCACTCTCTGCATGATACACTGCACCCTAGATTAGGACACTACATACCTCGTCTGTTTAAACCAGTTAGAACCAGTTGGTTACCCTGGCTGGAACACATAGTGGAAAACTACTGATTCAAAGCAGGAAGTGTCCCCTCATGTGAGAGGTGTGGCCAAAGCTTAGGACCTTTTGAGCATTGTGTTGACCAGCAGCACAACACGTGGGCTGACCTCATGTTAACTACGTGTTGTGACCCAGCGCTGGCTTGTACCTTTTTCTGAATGGAATTAAATGGACAAACTTTACATTGGTTTTATAGTTTTATTGAGATAATATTAGTTCCAACACTCGTGAATAAAAGAGCCGGAGAAACTGGTTCTAGGAGTAACAACGTGCTGCTTGAATGGTCTTTTTAAATGAGGAATTATTAAAAGAAAAACAGGACAGTAATCATTAAGATTCAATCATACAATTCTTTTAAATAATCATACGCCTTGTTACGTGCTGCTGCCGCCTCCATGCTTTCTTTTTTTTTTTTTTTTTTGATGACGCTTCACGCATGCGGGGGATGGCGGGGCGACACTTGTGGCTGGTGTTGCCAGATTTGGTGTTTTTCCACTACCTATTGAGACCCGTTTGTGGTGTGTTTTAGCCGGGTTTTCACCTAGAAGGCTCTATAGAAATCAGGCACCATATTGAACGAAGAGCATGCCATTCACAGACAAAAGATTGAACGAGTTCACAGTTACGTTCATTAGGCAGTAATACAGCACGTTCAGTTCACGTTTGCCCAAAATAGTGTTGTGCCTGAACGCGTTCATTGAACGATAGTTCATGAACGCGTTCAGGCACAACACTGCTCCTCTGATCTCTTTCTGACCTCTGACTCCTCTCGTCTCTCTGTCTCCTCTGGTCTTTCTGTGGCCTCTGCCTCCTCTGGTCTCTCTGTGTCCTCTGCCTCCTGTGGTCTCTCTGTGGCCTCTGCCTCCTCTAATCTCTCTGTGGACTCTGCATCCCCTGGTCTCTCTAGTGTTTTCTAATACTCATATACAGTCTGTTCTAATGCTCGTCTACAGTCTGTACTACTGCATCTCTACAGACTATTCTTCTGCACATTGTCAGTCTGTTCTACTGGACATTTACAGTCTGTTCTAATACTCGTCTACAGTCAGTTCTAAAGCCAATCTAGAGTCTGTACTACTGCTGCTTTGAAGTCTGTTCAACTGCACGTCTACAGTCTGTTCAACTGCACCTCTACAGTCTGTTCTAATGCCAGTTTACCGTCTGGACTACTGCTCTACTAATATCTCTTCCACTGCATCTCTACAGTCTGTTTTACTGCACATCTACAGTCTGTTCTAATGCAAGTCTACAGTCTGTACTACTGCTCATCTACAGTCTCCTCTTACGCACGTCTACAGTCTGTTCTAATGCAGATCTACAGTCTGTTCTAATGCAAGTCTACAGTCTGTACTACTGCTTATCTACAGTCTGTTCTACTGCAAGTCTACTGTCTGTTCTGATAAACGTCTACAGTCTGTTCTACTACACATCTACAGTCTCACTACTGCACTTCTACAGTCTGTTCTAATGCACATCTACAGTCTGTTCTAATGCAAGTCTACAGTCTGTACTACTGCTCATCTACAGTCTGTTCTACAGCAGCGCTCTGCTATTTAATCCGTGGTTTAGTCGAAGTCAGTAGGAGAAGCAACTTAGCAGCAGAAGCCTACAGAACCGTGTAAGTGTATTTGATTCTTGTCATTTTTGACCTTAGTGCCGTGTTATTGCTGAGAAAACCGCTCTGTGCATTACTACGACTTTGTCACATGGTGCACCGGCGTTCACTCTCACCTGCTCGCCGCCTGGTTTCGCTTTGAGTTGTTTACGGCCTTTGGAGGCGTGATCAAACGCCAGCAGCGCCTGCTATTTAATCCGTGGTTTAGTCGTCAGTAGGAGAAGCAACTTAGCAGCAGAAGCCAGAACCGTGTAAGTGTATTTGATTCTTGTCATTTTTGAGCTTAGTGCCGTGTTATTGCTGAGAAAACCGCTCTGTGCATTACTACGACTTTGTCACGTGGTGCACCGGCGCTCACTCTCACCTGCTCGCCGCCTGGTTTCGCTTTGAGTTGTTTATGGCCTTTTGGAGGCGTGACCTGCTGAATTCAATTCTTGAATCAGACGGGTATACAAGTGTGAACCACCGCGCAGCGGTCGCGCAGCCCTAATCGCGTGAAGACCTAAGAGAGTAAAGACCATCGACTCTACCTGCACTCGACTCCACCGAGCAGGGCACTTGAGTATTGCACTTTTTGTACCAATTGTTTGCACTTAAAACTTACTATTTATACTTTACTCTCTACTGTCTATTGTTTTTTCTGCTCCTCTTCAATGTGTTTTCAAATTCCTACTGTCATTTCTACACGGACATTTTCATCTGTTTTACGCAAAAGGAGATGCAACCATAACAATCTGTGCAGTCTGGTCTACTGCAAGTCTACATTCTGTTCTACTGCACATCTACAGTCTGTTCTAATGCACATCTATAGTCTGTTCTAATGCTCGTCTACAGTCTGAACTACTGCACCTCTACAATCTGTTCTAAAGCATGTCTACAGTGTTTTCTAATACTCATATACAGTCTGTTCTAATGCTCGTCTACAGTCTGAACTACTGCAACTCTACAGTCTGTTCTAAAGCATATCTACAGTGTTTTCTAATACTCATATACTGTCTGTTCTAATCCTCATCTACAGTCTGTACTACTGCACCTCTAGAGTCTATTCTTCTGCACATTCTCAGTCTGTTCTACAGGTTGTTTACTGTTTGTTCTAATGCTCGTCTACAGTCTGTTCCAAAGCCAATCTAGAGTCTGTTCTACTTCTGCTCTGAAGTCTATTCAACTGCACATCTACAGTCTGTTCAACTGCACCTCTACAGTCTTTTCTATTGTTAATAGATAATAATTGTCTAGAGTCTGTTATACTGCACGCCTACAGTCTCTTTTAATAATTGTCAACTTTCTGTACTACTGCACCTCTACAGTCTCTTCTACTGCACATCTACAGTTTGTTCTAATGGTCGTCTAGAGTCTGTACTACTGGAACTCTACAGTCTGTTCTAAAACATGTCTACAGTCTTTTCTAATACTCATGTACAGTCTGTTCTAATGCTCGTGTAAAGTCTCAACTACTGCCCTCTACAGTCCATTCTTTTGCACATCTACAGTCTGTTCTAATGCACATCTACAATCTGTTCTAATGGAATTCTCCAGTCTGTACTACTGCTCGTCTACAGTTTGTTCTACTGCTCTTCTACAGTCTGTTCTAAAAAACGTCTACAGTCTGTACTACTGCACATCTACAGTTTGTACTAAAGCATGTTAGAGTGTTTTCTAATACTAATATACAGTCTGTTTTAATGCTCGTCTACAGTCTGTACAACTGCACCTCTACTGCCTGTTCTAAAGCATGTCTAGAGTGTTTTCTAATATTCATATAGAGTCCGTTCTAATGCTCATCTACAGTCTGAACTACTGCACCTCTACAGTCTGTTCTAAAGCTCATCTACAGTCTGTTCTAAAGCCAATCTAGAGTCTGTACTACTGCTGCTCTAAAGTCTGTTCAACTGCACGTCTACAGTCTGGTCTACTGCACATCTAGTTTGTTTTAATGCTTGTCTACAGTCTGTTCTATTGTATGTCTACAGTCTGTTCTAATGAACATCTTCAGTCTATTCTTCTGCACCTCGTCAGTCTGTTCTACTGCACATCTACAGTCAATTCTAATGGACATCTACTGTATGTTCTAATGAAAGTCTACAGTCTGTACAACTGCTCATCTACAGTCTGTTCTACTGCACGTGTACAGTCTGTTGTATTGCTCATCTACAGTCTGTTCTACTGCACGTTTACAGTCTGTTCTAATACAAGTCTACAGTCTCTACTACTGCTCATTTACAGTCTGTTCTACTACACATCTACAGTCTCTACTACTGCACTTCTAAAGTCTGTTCTAGTGCACATCTACACTCTCTTCTAATGCTCGTCTACAGTCTGTACTACTGCATTTCTACAGTCTATTCTTCTGCACATTGTCAGTCTGTTCTACTGGATGTTTAAAGTCTGTTCTAATGCACGTCTACAGTCAGTTTTACAGTCTGTTCTAATGCAAGTCTATAGTCTGTTTTACTACTCATCTACGGTCTGTTCTTTTGCAGGTCTACAGTCTGTTCTAATAAACGTCTACAGTCTGTTCTACTGCACATCTACAGTCTGTTCTAATGCAAGTCTACAGTCTGTATTACTGCTCATCTACAGTCTGTTCTAAAGCATGTCTCGAGTGTTTTCTAATACTCATATACAGTATGTTCTAATGCATGTCTACAGTCAGAAATACTGCACCTTTTACAATCTGTTCTAAAGCATGTGCAGAGTGTTTTCTAAAACTCATATAGAGTCTGTTCTAATACTCGTCTACAGTCTGAACTACTGCAGCTCTACAGTCTGTTCTAAAGCATGTCTAGAGTGTTTTCTAATACTCATATACAGTCTGTTCAAATGCTTGTCTACAGTCTGTACTACTGCATCTCTACAGTCTATTCTTCTGCACATTGTCAGTCTGTTCTACTGGACGTTTACAGTCTTTTCTAATTCTCATCTACAGTCTGTATTACTGCACCTCTACAGCCTGTTCTAAAGCATGTTTAGAGTGGTTTCTAATACTCATATACAGTCTGTTCTAATGTTCGTCTACAGTCGGAACTACTGCACCTCTACATTTTGTTATAAAGCATATCTAGAGTGTTTTCTAATACTTATATAGAGTCTGTTCTACTGGACGTTTATAGCCTGTTCTAATGCTCGTCTATAGTCAGTTCTAAAGCCAATCTAGAGTCTGTACTACTGCTGCTCTGAAGTCTGCTCAACTGCGTCTACTGTCTGTTCACCTGCACCGTTACAGTCTGTTCTAATGCCAGTTTACAGTCTGTACTACTGCTCTACTACAGTCTCGTCCACTGCACGTCTACAGTCTGTTTTACTGCACATCTACAGTCTGTTCTAATGTACATCTACTGTCTGTTCTAATGCAAGCCTACAGTCTGTACTACTTCTCATCTACAGTCTGTTCTACTGCACGTCTACAGTCTGTTCTAATGCACATCTACAGTCTGTTCTAATGCCAGTTTACAGTCTGTACTACTGCTCTACTACAGTCTCGTCCACTGCACGTCTACAGTCTGTTCTACTACACATCTACAGTCTCTACTACTGCACTTCTAAAGTCTGTTCTAATGCACATCTACACTCTCTTCTAATGCTCATCTACAGTCTGTACTACTGCATTTCTACAGTCTATTCTTCTGCACATTGTCAGTCTGTTCTACTGGATGTTTACAGTCTGTTCTAAGGCTCGTCTACAGTCAGTTTTACAGTCTGTTCTAAAGCAAGTCTATAGTCTGTTTTACTACTCATCTACGGTCTGTTCTTTTGCAGGTCTACAGTCTGTTCTAATAAACGTCTACAGTCTGTTCTACTGCACATCTACAGTCTGTTCTAATGCAAGTCTACAGTCTGTATTACTGCTCATCTACAGTCTGTTCTAAAGCATGTCTAGAGTGTTATCTAATACTCATATACAGTCTGTTCTAATGCATGTCTACAGTCAGAAATACTGCACCTTTTACAATCTGTTCTAAAGCATGTGCAGAGTGTTTTCTAAAACTAATATAGAGTCTGTTCTAATACTCGTCTACAGTCTGAACTACTGCAGCTCTACAGTCTGTTCTAAAGCATGTCTAGAGTGTTTTCTAATACTCATATACAGTCTGTTCTAATGCTTGTCTACAGTCTGTACTACTGCATCTCTACAGTCTATTCTTCTGCATATTGTCAGTCTGTTCTACTGGACGTTTACAGTCTTTTCTAATTTTCATCTACAGTCTGTATTACTGCACCTCTACAGTCTGTTCTAAAGCATGTTTAGAGTGTTTTCTAATACTCATATACAGTCTGTTCTAATGTTCGTCTACAGTCGGAACTACTGCACCTTTACATTTTGTTATAAAGCAGATCTAGAGTGTTTTCTAATACTTATATAGAGTCTGTTCTACTGGACGTTTATAGCCTGTTCTAATGCTCGTCTATAGTCAGTTCTAAAGCCCATCTAGAGTCTATACTACTGCTGCTCTGAAGTCTGCTCGACTGCACGTCTACTGTCTGTTCACCTGCACCTCTACAGTCTGTTCTAATGCCAGTTTACAGTCTGTACTACTGCTCTACTACAGTCTCGTCCACTGCACGTCTACAGTCTGTTTTACTGCACATCTACAGTCTGTTCTAATGTACATCTACTGTCTGTTCTAATGCAAGACTACAGTCTGTGCTACTGCTCATCTACAGTCTGTTCTACTGCACGTCTACAGTCTGTTCTAATGCACATCTACAGTCTGTTTTAATGTAAGTCTACAGTCTGTACTACTGCTCATCTACAGTCTGTTCTACTGCACCTCTACAGTCTGTTCTACTACACGTGTACAGTCTCTACTACTGCACTTCTAAAGTCTGTTCGAATGCAAATCTATAGTCTGTTTTACTGCTCATCTACGGTCTGTTCTACTGCAGGTCTACAGACTGTAAACGTCCAGTAGAACAGACTGACAATGTGCAGAAGAATAGACTGTAGAGATGCACTAGTAAAGACTGTAAACGCGCATTAGAACAGACTGTATATGAGTATTAGAAAACACTCTAGACATGCTTTAGAACAGACTGTAGAGGTGCAGTAGTTCAGACTATAGACTAGCATTAGAACAGACTATATATGAGTATTAGAAAATACTCTAGACATGCTTTAGAACAGACTGTAGAGGTGCAGTTGTTCAGACTGTAGACGAATTAGAACGGACTGTAGATGTGCAGTAGAAGAGACTGTAGAGCTGCAGTAGCATAGACTGTCGACAATTATTAGAAAGGACTGTAGACGTGCAGTAGAACGGACTGTAGACAATTATTAGAACAGACTGTAGACTTGCAGTAGAACAGACTGATGATGCTGCAGAAGAATTGACTTTAAAGGCGCATTACTACAGACTGTACACGAGAAATAGAACAGACTGTATATGAGTATTAGAATAGACTGAAGACATGATTTTAGAACAGACTGTAGAGGTGCAGTAGTACAGACTCTAGACAAGTAGTAGTACAGACTGTCGACTTGCATTAGAACAGACTGTAGATGTGCATTAGAACAGACTGTAGATGTACAATAGAACAGACTGTAGAGGTGCAGTTCAACAGACTGTAGACGTGCAGTTGAACAGTCTTCAGAGCAGCAGTAGTACAGACTCTAGATTGGCTGTAGAACAGACTGTAGACGATCATTAGAATAGACTGTAAACGTCTAGTAGAACAGACTGTCAATGTGCAGAATAATAGATTCTAGAGGTGCAGTAGTACAGACTGTAGATGAGCATTAGATCAGACTGTATATGAGTATTAGAAAACACTGTAGACATGCTTTAGAACAGACTGTAGAGGTCTAGATGTACAAACTGTAGACGAGCATTAGAACAGACTGTAGAGGAACAGTAGAACAAACTGTAGAGGTCGAGTAGTAAAGACTGTTATTGGGTAATAGAACAGATGTTATTCGAGCAATAGAACAGACTATAGATGTGTGGTCGTACTGCATTAAATCAGACTGTGGACGAACATTTGAACAGACTATAGACATGCATTAGAACAGACTGTAGATGTGCAGTAGAAGAGACTGTAGACAATTATTAGAACAGACTGTAGACATGCAGTAGAACAGATTGTAGATGTGCAGTAGTATAGACTGTAAGAAGCAGTAGTACAGAATGTAGACAATTATTAGAACAGACAGAAGACGTGCAGTAGAAAAGACTGTAGACGAGCAATAGAACAGACTGTAAACGTCCAGTAGAACAGACTGACGATGTGCAGAAGAATAGACTGTAGTGGTGCAGTAGTACAGACTGTAGACGAGCATTAGAACAGACTGTATATGAGTATTAGAAAACACTGTAGACATGCTTTACAACAGACTGTAGAGGTGCAGTAGTTGACTGTAGATGAGCATTAGAACAGACTGTATATGAGTATTAGAAAACACTAATAGAAATGCTTTACAACAGACTGTAGAGGTGCAGTAGAACAGACTGTAGACGTGCAGTAGAACAGACTGTAGTTGAGCAGTAGTACAGACTGTATACTTGCATAGGAACAGACTGTAAATGTGCATTAGAACAGACTGTAGATGTGCAGTAAAACAAACTGTAGACTTGCAATAGAGCAGACTGAAGACGTGCAGTAGAACAGACTGAAGACGCGCTGTAGAACAGACTGTAAACATGCAGTAGAACAGACTGTAGACATGCATTAGAACAGACTGTAGATGTGCATTAGAACAGACTGTAGATGTGCAGTAAAACAGACCGTAGTTATGCAGTAGAACAGACTGCATTAGAGCAATAGTACAGACTGTAAACTGGCATTAGAACAGACTGTAGAGGTGCAGTTGTACAGACTGTAGATGTGC
>JALDNG010003532.1:0-26095 GCA_024349245.1 Neodontobutis hainanensis | reverse complement strand
TGCTCTCTCCACAGTCGCACCGTTGATGGTCAGAGGAACATGCTGAGTGTGCGCTCTCCTGAAGTCAACAACAATCTCCTTCGTCTTCTCCACGTTCAGAGAGAGATTGTTGTTACTGCTGGTGCTGGATGTGTTACTGCCAACCCTTACTGCCTGAGGTAATGTTATGTTGTGAGACTACTTGATTTTCACACCTGACCGCCGGCGTGGCACACGCCTTTGCCATGTGAACATGTTAAAATCTTATTATGACTGAAATGACTCATCCTTGGTGGTGGCAGACGCTAAAAAGAGTCTGCAGCGTTGCTCGGGGTTGAGAACACTGAGACCCGTATTCATTTGCGGGCTTGTCGGGAGCTGTCCGGTGCTGAACGCTCCGAGCCGTGAATTAGTTTAGCGGCTGGTAAACAGGAGCTGTCCTGTACTGAAATTGAAAATGACTCGTGATCCTTTGACTCAGGGTAAATTTTCCAACTCGGAGGCTTTAAAAAGTTTGTCAGTTTTATTGTTCCACCTTTTAGATTCTCAGCAGAATGAAATGATGAATGTCCAATAGGTCACTGTTTGCTGATGTGCCCACTCAGACTCATGTGCTCAGTCATGATATTGATGTAGGTGACTCAAGGCCTATAAAACAGCATCCATATCGGGTTAATCCAGACAAACGTGGTCGTCTGAAAAACAGGTGGAGTATATGCTGCAGTATGGCATAGCCGAAAGAAGCTGTAGTGCATGGAGCTCACCTGCTTATTGACGATTAAAGCTAATGGTTATGACTGCGTTTGTACAGACTTCAGGAAAGTTAATGGTGTAACGAAAACTGACTGTTATCCTCTTCCACGAATGGAAGATTGCGTGGATCATGTTGGTGCTGCTAAGTTTGTGACAAAGCTACACTTACTAAAAGGATATTGGCAGGTCCCTTTAACTGAACGCGCCAAAGTAATATCTGCTTTTGTTACACCTGATGACTTCCTTCAGTATTCCGTTATGGTCTTTGGCATGTGTGCGCCCGCCACATTTCAGAGGCTTATGCATGTAGAGTTGTCTGGATTGTCTTTTGTGAAGCATATCTTGATGACTTGGTTGTTTGTTTGTCTTCGTGGGTGGAGCACATTACAGTACACATTAACAGTTAACTTGTCAAAATGTGAGTTTGGACAAGCAACAGTGACCTATCTTAGAAAAAGGGTGGGAGGAGGTCAAGTGCGTCCAGTTCAAGCACACTTGCTGTGTGAAAAACCACAGGAGATACTGACGACGATCTGAGCAAAGTTTGCATGAAAGGAAATGCACCCAAAGAACAGCAGAAGGAGGCGACAAGGTTTAAGGAGTCTGCGAAGGTGTGGACACGGCAAGCCCGAAGCTGGGACTACAAGGAAATGCTCAAACGTTACCCCCACAAACCATCCAGGCTGGCCCTTTTGGAAGAGCTCCTCCAAAGAAACTTTTGTGGCTAATGCTTCTAACCAAGCAGACCTGGAGTACGAAGAGAAGTCCACCAGCGCGGCTGCTGTTCCCACAGCCAGTGAACCTTCTGGAGCAGCCGGTGTCAGCTCTCGAGCGGCCGGTGTCAGCTCTCGAGCGGCCGGTGTCAGCTCTCGAGCGGCCGGTGTCAGCTCTCGAGCGGCCGGTGGCGTCTCAGTGGTGGAGGATAGCAGCTCCGAAGGCAGCACCACCGATCCAAGCGACCAAACATGGCAAAAGTAAGTTCTAAAACTCACACACATCAGTCCAGAAACTGTGAACAAACTGCAAGGTTTGAGCTCATTTTCTTCTCTCTGTATTTTTTTCAGAGATCAAGCGCAGTACAGTATAAATGTCAGGGTCAAGATGACACAAATGGGACTCTACGAAAAGTTCCCTGCAGAAGAGGCCCTGTTGACTGACTTCAAGGCTACTTGATCAACACCCTGCTGGTCCCCAACTGCCAGCAGGAGGTAAGATGCATCCCATTTGATTTTTTTAAAAAGTCTGCTCCATATTACTCTCTGTAACCGGGAAATGTTTTAATATATAGTAGCACAGCACGTGTAGAGCAGCTATTACATTCCATATAGGAAGGGAACACAGATACAACAGAGCTTTATTAGGAGTGTGTGGCTGGTGTGTGGCTTTTCTTCTCACTGCATAATCTCACACTTCTTTTTCTTTCATCACAGGTAGACAACGTCTCCAGGATGCTGAGGTACATCCAGCCAAGTGGGGATGAAGTCAGCTTGGACTTCCTGCTAAAGTCCACTGAGACCAAAGATTACCTCACCCAACTCTGACGCGCTTACATGGGCCCAGCCACCATTCTGAACTATATCAAAAACATGATCCGGTTTTTTCAGTGTTTGAAGACCCACCTGAGCTTGGCTGCAGCAGATCCTGACTTCTACAGGAAGTGCCAAGCCTACATCGACCTCCTCGCTTCCATCAGAAAGCCAGTGGCCAAGTCCAACAGCAAGGTCATGTGTAAAACAAGGTCAGTTGCTAATCTGCTTTCCATTAGTTTTTCTTTAATGACTTCCTCCATGTTGATAGTACTTATGTGCTGGCTGTACATATGGGGTTATGTGATACAGATGTGTGTAATTCTCTGCCGCATTGTGGTCTTGTATGTCATTCTAGGTATGAACGGTTCGCAGAGGGTGAGAAGAGCCTTCAGGAGTGCCAGGCCGTCCTCCAGAAGGCCAAGAAAGACATGCTGTCCATTTATGGGAGTCTGCTGGAAGGTGACCACATGGCTTCAGAGGAAAAGACCATGTTCCGTTATTACTGTGAAGCAATCCTGATCCTCGGTCACTTCCAGAGACCAGGAGCGGTGGAGGGAATAACAGTAAGTGTCAGTAAGACCTCAGTTTTTGTGGGGGCATCAGCCTAAACAGATTATATTAGGTAGTCTCCAAAGAGGACGTGTATGTCACTTATTCACTGTGGGGTTTTTTTTGTTTGTTTGTTTGTTTTTTATAGATAGCAAAGTTGGACGAGAAAAAATTCTGGTGGAAAGGTGTGTGTTGCAGTAAGTGAACACAAGACTGCGACAATGCAGATCGCCGTGTTTGCCCTCACAATGGAGGAGGCAGCAGTAAGTACACTTTGGACAGGCTAAATTGGGGCGCAGTGGCTCAGTGGTAGAGCGGTCGTCCTTCAACCAGAAGGTAGGTGGTTCAATTCCCGCTCTCCCCACTGTTCATACTGTCGTTGTGTCCTTGGGCAAGACACTTAACCCACCTTGCCTCCAGTGTCTAACACGGGTAATTACTTTAGAACAATGTAAGTCGCTTTGGATAAAAGCATCAGCTAAATGAATAAATGTAAATGTAAATGTAAATTGCCTTACCATGAAACACAGTGTCACCAGCAATGAACCAACAGATATTATCAGATGTAT
Source organism: Neodontobutis hainanensis (assembly GCA_024349245.1). Lineage (NCBI taxonomy): Eukaryota > Metazoa > Chordata > Actinopteri > Gobiiformes > Odontobutidae > Neodontobutis > Neodontobutis hainanensis. The sequence goes on along the minus strand of JALDNG010003532.1, from coordinate 22,716 downwards.
TTATTTATTTTTTTGTCTCTGCAGATGCTGGACGCATACTACACATGTCTCAAGTCTAACAAGGTGTTTGTGTCATCGGCGGGTACCAAGATTAGAAGTGCAATCAATGATCTCGCTCGTCTGCACCAACAGTAAATATTAACAGCAATCCATAAGACCTAAAAGTATATGTTGGATTAGCATTCAACTAATAACGTATTTGTGCATTTATTAAACGGATCATCCTCAAAGAAAATGATTCAAATTTGGGAGTTTCATCTCATATTTCTGCCCCATTGCAGCTACAAACTGCCAAACATCACGAGCCAGCAGATACGCAGGACCGTGGAGACAGATGTGGCTGCCAACTTCACAGAGGAGCAGAAGGCGTCTGTGGCCCCCTACATGGCCCATTCGACGGCAGTGGCAAACCAGCACTACTGGATGAAGACCCTGGACACTGTTGTGGCCACTTCAAACCTGCTCAGCTCGCTGACACGGTATGCAGTTATCTGAAACAGTTATAATTATGTCTCTCAATGCTCATCCATCAGTTTGTCAGTGTGTAACCTGTCGCGAATGGTCACTAATGGTCAAGCGGTTAGTTACAATTTTTTGGAGATTGTCCCTTCTGTGAGGATTAACTCCCTGTTATTTCCTATTTTTATGAGACTCTAACACAGTACTCACTTCTACACATTAATGACTTCTACGGCTGACAGATCACTGTAGGCGGATGCCAGACCCGATTGCAAGTCGGTTGGTTAAAGTCTGGTCTAACCTAAAACAGCTCCGTCTGTAAATTTAAGCCCGAGTGTGTGACTCCTCTAATGAGCGCTATCCTCAAGACAGTCCCATTTTTAATAGAGGATTTTAATAGAGGTCTTACCTTAGGCTTATGTTGGCGGTCGAATCTCCCTGTTATTCTGATGTCCAGTGGACGATTTGGACGGCCTGCCTGTTTGTGAGTCTGATTCTGATAATCAGACCTCTGTGTCGATGGGAGAGGCTGTTTGGAGTTTAAAGAACGACCTGGAGAATGAATATGTCTTTGTCCTAGTTTGGGACTAGGTTTTTATTAAAATGATTTAACAAAAGTTACAGTATGAAACTTAACATGTAAAATTTTATTCCTTACTCACAACATAACATCTTTACACCTTACAATATATTTTAGTTATTTGCCCTCAACTTGAATATTTAAGTTGTTTGTTCCTATGGTGTTTAGAGTGTGTTTCAGAGTTTAGAGTGAGTTAGGTAGAGAAAGTAGAGAAGAATTCGGGGCAGTAGGCGCTTCGATTTTAACCCTCAAGAGGGGAAGACGTTTAAACCCAGCGGACGCCCAAGTTCCTTTGGGAGTACTGCTTTTTCAACCCCTAGTGTAAGATGAAAATATAGAAAATAGAGCAGAATTCGGGGCAGTAGGCGCGCCGATTTTAACCCTCAAGAGGGGAAGACGTTTAAACCCAGCGGACGTCCAAGTTCCTTTGGGAGTACTGCTTTTTCAACCCCTAGTGTAAGATGAAAATATAGAAAATAGAGAAGAAAATAGAGAGAAGTAGAAAAAAGAGGAAAGTGGGGTTTATGCCTTTCTGACTTTGATACAGGATTGCCCTTGGATCAAAGAGACGGCAAGACCCAATTGTCTGAGTCTCAAGTCTTCCTTTTATACCATCTGGACAGGGTGTAGTCGTGACGTCAACACACATGCGCTCTGACAAGATTTTTTAAACTCTGTGAACTCTTGTAAGTAGGACACTGGGTCTTCTGTAAACTTCTGTGACCTGTCTTGTGAGCTTTGTGTGTATTTGTCGTCCAAAACTCTGTGTGTGTCTCCCTGTCCTAATATGAACTCCATGAGTGGCACGGCCTTCTGTGAACTTCAAGTGCCCTGTCTATTGTGAGCTTTTGTGTGTACCTGCCGTCCCAGGCTCTGTGTGTGTCACTGCATGTCATGACTTCCTGTTCTCTGCTCACAGACAAAATTTGACCTATATTCTAACCTGCTGATTCTAGGCCTTCTTAACTTTATCTCCTGGTTGTCTTTTACACTTAAGACATTTTGTTTTTGCATAAAACATTTTCTTTCACACTTCCAAAACATCATTGAATTACATTTAACTTTGACATTACTCTTAAACATTTTATTTCTATTGCTGAATTACTTTTAATTCTTCACTTTTGACTCAATGTCCTTGTGGATTTGAGTCCTTCGGTCCTCGAACTTCCACCTAATCTTCCACATTCACTACATCCCCTCTGGAAGTTTGAGGGCCAGGTCGTCCTCCAAGGAGTTGTCCTGCATCTGAAGGTCTCCCATTATGTCCGGCAGTGGTAGGGGTTGTCAAAAAGTCCTCGGGGTTATCGTCGTCAAAGTCATTATCCGAGAGCTCCTGACTGTCCAGTCCATTCATCATTGCCAGAAATGCATAGGCCCTTGTTCTTTCAAGCTCCCGCTCTTTCAAGCGGGACATGGCTGCATCAAAACATCTCTGCCTGAAAAGTTCAGCATCATAAGAGGAGGGTACACAAGCAAGAAGAGTGCGTAGCGGGATAAAAGCCACTCCATGGTCGTTGGAGGGTCAGGAACCATTGCAGCACCCTCGGGCTCCATCCAGGGTCCTAAATAGTGGCTTGGCCTTTCGCTCCCTCTTTGTACAAAGGACAGCTGTCCTTGCTGTATATGTGAAAAGTGACCGTGGACAGCGCAGTGTTGTAGTCTGGATCTTCAGCAACATAGAGGAGAAGAGGGCCATCGGGGGTCAACCCATCTGGTCCCTCCGTTTCGTCCTCTACTTGGGGGTGCTGGCCCTGCAATCCCAAGGATTCCTAGAACGCCCGCACCCGCTGATCCCAGACATTATCGGCTCTGAAGTAGAGTAGACAGCTGACAAAGCACTCGCCATGGACTGATGTACATCTGTGCCTGAGTTCTTGAGTTCCCCCTCTGGTCCAATGGGGGCTCCACCATTAACCTTGTTCACAGGCCCTAGTGATGGCCTGTGCCATTCTAAATAATAAGGAGCCTTGGGTTCCTGCCTTTTGTCCGCTTGTTCCTTCCAATGTGGAAAATAAAAATCTAGAATTCTTTCCCAGGGATACGTTAATATCCCAAAATTTGCTTAATCAATTTAAATTCAGCCATCACAGTTCTGCTTAATTACTGCCGCTGATTACAGCTGTGTTCCAGTTGTGACCCAGTCATGCAGGATTGGAAGAGTGGTTGGCATTTCTACCTCTGGCACTCCAGGAAGGAGCCCAGGTCTGCTTTGCTACTAATTTTGTCTAGTTTTCCTGTGATTATTCTTTCTCTATCATGTATTTCGGTTGGTTCTTCCCATTGTTATCTATTAGATGCGATGTCTGAGAGGTCATAGTACTAACCTATAACCTATTCTTCCTATGTAATACATGGTGGTCATTCGCCCAGAATTATATTGTCTGATATCATATATTCCTGCCTTAAAGCAGTTACATGGCATCTCTCTGGTGCAGTCAATATAGCACACATCATACCAGGGAGACTCTTTATCCCAGCATTTTGACCATACAGTTATTTATATTTAATTTTATTGTCTAGCCAGCTCCATGTGTCCTAACGTCACAGGAACCTGTTTCTGAATCTGAGGCCTAATGTGCCTCATTCTTGCCATACTTTGTTAAAACACTGATGCCCACATAGGCAGCACTGTCCCAACAAATACCCTTTTTTTTTTTTTTTTTTTTTTAATTTTTTATTTTACATATTCATTCTTCTAGTGTCCAGGTTTTGGCTCTCCCAAAATAAATTTTCATCTCCCACGCCAGAGAGTTTCACCTTGCCTCCAGTCACACACAAAGGGGTTTTATCCACTTCCCTGTTTCCCATGTCTCTCCGAGTTACTCTTCTTGCTGCGCATATTTCAGCCCTTTGCAAGAACGTTTCCTCCAAGAGTGCATGGTTGTCAGAAATTATGGATTTTGCTAATCCACGAAGGATATAACAATTTCTTTATTTTCGGTAAGGTTTAATTTGTTTCAGGTGAACGTGCCCTTTATCTCTTAAAGTCACAAAGTCACCTGTTATAGCGGTGATTACATCCTTTCCCTCGTTAGAATGGGGTAAGCTAAGTTGTTTTATTATTTTAACTAATTATTTTCCGAGGTTCGGGAGGATGTTTTCTTTCACCGTTCTGACTGCTCGTTCTGCGATGCCATTAATGTTAGACATATGTGGTATGGACCATTCTGCTTGTATCTCCAGCAATTAGAATAAGTTTGTTATATATTTGTTCTTAAAGTGAATTCTATTGTGCATTCTCAAACTCTGAGCCTCCTTTTGTCATATACTCTGCTGTTTTTGATGCCACTACTACACTTGTTGCTCTTTTCATTGGATAAATCTGTCCATTACCTCCAGCATTGTCTAATATCACAAGGAGCAGCTTATTTAGTCTAACTCTGGCTTATGACGTTTGACCTACATCTGCAGAGAAGTGGTTTTCTGTTTAAATTATGTCATGCTTTGTCTCTGCTGCTCACATGCCAGCTTTGTCTCAGGTGTAATTCTAACAGATTTCATTGATCATTCTTCTATTAAACTCTTCATTGACATTGCAAAACAATTCTAATAATTACTTTAATATAATTGGAGAAACTCTGTATTAAGACTATGTGATCATTAAGTAAAGCCTCCTATCATTAAAAACTTAAAGAAAATAATCTGAACTATTTCTAAGGTACACTAAAGGATAAAACAGAAGTTACAAAATAATTATGGACCTAAAAGCTCGAATACAGCAGGTGTGAATGGCATAAGTGCAGTAAAATCATAAGAGCCATTATGAACAAAATAATAGTCCTCTTAAATGCTCTATAATAATAATACTCTCTGCTTTATGTAGAAATAACTAAACTGACAACAGTTGCAAAAATTATCCTAGCATTTAAATTGGGTGATTAAAAATAACATACCACAAATAACAAAATTATCAACCATACCTATACTGACAATCTTTCTAAAACGTGGAGAGAATTGTCCTTAAAAGATTCTAATTGGATAAATGTAATACACTAACCTATCACACTATGGCTTTAGAAGGAATAACACAAACTGTAAGGCAATACTTGACCTTGTTGAAAGATAAAAAAAATATGCCATTTACAGAGGTGAGTGTGGGATTGTAGTTTTTCTCAATTTATCAAAGCCTTCAACACCACTGATAAAATTATTTTAGATAACATTACAGTGTTGAAGGCACACAGCTGCTGCAGAAGTTACCTATCTAAGAGTAAGCATTATGTACTTAGAAATAACTCACAAACTCAAAGGGAATCATTCTACCACTGCTCACTTTAATCCTAAATATAAATGATTTCGTAAATTTCTCTAACATTCTACATGAGGTCATTTTTGCTAATAAAACAATTTATTCTTGTCATTAAAAAAAATTGGAACATCTTCAAAATCTTAAAAGTGAGTAATTGGTAAAAGTGGACACTTGAATAAATGTAATTTAATTATATTCAAATATTAATAAAACTATTTCCATTATATTTTACTCAAAATGTAAATCAAAAGAACATTGACTATATATAGATTAGGACAAATGGCAGAGCTATTAGTAAGATAGAATCTGTTGAATTTCTCGAATATTTATTAATAAATGTTCAGACTTTGAAAATCATACTAAAGAATTGACAAAGAAATTATCTAAGTATGTTGGCTTGTTTTTCAAGTTAAAACATTTTCTACTGAATCTCTTCTGATCTGGTTCTGGTCCCTATTTGTCCCACATTTAAATGACTGTAATATTATGTGGTTCTACACCTATTTAAGCTACTAAAGAAAAAATGTATAAAAATAAACTGCAGATCTTACAGAAGAAAGCTATACCAGCAATATAGTTGGCAAAACTAAAAGGGTCTATCTGATCCCTTTTATTTGTTTATTTATTTTTATATTTATATATTTTTATATAAGTACAAACTTCGAGGCTCACTAAATACAAAACTTTTCAAAACAAATGTATAATGTACAATGTAGTTTTTAATCTAAATGCCAGACAACTCGTCCCAATTTATCTTCTTTCTCATGGACTATTTTTCTTCTTTTAATGTCTTTTGGTTATTCATACAATACTTTAACAGTTTGCTAAACTCCTTTTTAGTGCCTGCACATTAAGGTCTGTGGTTTCTGTCCTTCCTGTCACCGGATCTTGCTTTCACAGTGCAGACTTCAGCTTGTGAAACGGTGCTGTGGGCTGGTTTAACAGCCAAGTGAACACTGTAAGAATATCACTACATAATTGTGCTCCGTATCTATCTGTACGGGTCTAGTGAGCGCGTGCATCACAGTAACACCATGTTAGCGAACCAGGCGGCTCGAACACTGGCCGATTATGGTCTGTACCTTAGCTGGAGTAGCCTACATGTGGCATCAAATACTAATCTAAGGTAAGCATGCTGTTAAGACTGAGGCTTCAACACGCTGAGCATAATGCATATGTTACATGTAGCACCTGATGCACTGTGCCTGCTCGTTCTGAGTCATTCTTTTGAAGCACAACTGTTCTGTCCTGAAGCTCTCTTCTTTCTGTAAATGTCATTACTTGGTCATAGTTTTTCTAATAGAAAATTTTATCATACTGCTTTCGCAAATCCTCCTCTATGGAGTACTTTTGTTTTAGCTGGGTTCCATACCACTGCGTCTTATTTTACTAAATGGCATTGTTTTGAACTTTACCACAGTCAGAGTTACTCTTCCGTCCCCACGGCATGTCTGCTGCTCTGGGGGCACGGACGCTGTACTCGACTGGAAGAAGTATGCACACGTTCCATGTCTTCCAGGTCAACTTCTCTATGAATTACGGCACCACTACTGCGGTCCGTACTCTGAACCTGGTCCTGTCGGGTTGGGTCTATCATCGCGGTATCTCGAATAGGCTAGTCCTGTCTCACAAATGGATCTAGTCCTAACAGATAACTCTGTGGGTAGAGGCTTATTGATTTATAGGTAGTAGCTATAGGAGTGATCAAATCCCTTGCAGTTTACCCGTCTCTGTCCCTTTTTACGATGGTTCCCTGTATTTCCAACCAGAAATCGCTTGCTCTTTTGGCTAAGACGCTCCCAGCTATTTTACCTCCTAAAACAGGGCTTCGTTGCCTGAACTTAACTCTCTCAGGGTCTTTGAAGCGGTTCGTGGCTTTGGCAGGACTACAATATTGGTTGATATTGTGAGTTTATGAAACAGGGGCCTTACCTATAGTATCCCTATTTCTCACTGCCCCATGTATGGGCGCCATGTCGCGAATGGTCACTAATGGTCAAGCGGTTAGTTACAATTTTTTGGAGATTGTCCCTTCTGTGAGGATTAACTCCCTGTTATTTCCTATTTTTATGAGACTCTAACACAGTACTCACTTCTACACATTAATGACTTCTACGGCTGACAGATCACTGTAGGCGGATGCCAGACCCGATTGCAAGTCGGTTGGTTAAAGTCTGGTCTAACCCTAAAACAGCTCCGTCTGTAAATTTAAGCCCCGAGTGTGTGACTCCTCTAATGAGCGCTATCCCTCAAGACAGTCCCATTTTTTAATAGAGGATTTTAATAGAGGTCTTACCTTAGGCTTATGTACGGCGGTCGAATCTCCCTGTTATTCTGATGTCCAGTGGACGATTTGGACGGCCTGCCCGTTTGTGAGTCTGATTCTGATAATCAGACCTCTGTGTCGATGGGAGAGGCTGTTTGGAGTTTAAAGAACGACCTGGAGAATGAATATGTCTTTGTCCTAGTTTGGGACTAGGTTTTTATTAAAATGATTTAACAAAAGTTACAGTATGAAACTTAACATGTAAAATTTTATTCCTTACTCACAACATAACATCTTTACACCTTACAATATATTTTAGTTATTTGCCCTCAACTTGAATATTTAAGTTGTTTGTTCCTGCGGTGTTTAGAGTGTGTTTCAGAGTTTAGAGTGAGTTAGGTAGAGAAAGTAGAGAAGAATTCGGGGGGCAGTAGGCGCCTTCGATTTTAACCCTCAAGAGGGGAAGACGTTTAAACCCAGCGGACGTCCAAGTTCCTTTGGGAGTACTGCTTTTTCAACCCCTAGTGTAAGATGAAAATATAGAAAATAGAGCAGAATTCGGGGGCAGTAGGCGCCTTCGATTTTAACCCTCAAGAGGGGAAGACGTTTAAACCCAGCGGACGTCCAAGTTCCTTTGGGAGTACTGCTTTTTCAACCCCTAGTGTAAGATGAAAATATAGAAAATAGAGCAGAATTCGGGGGGCAGTAGGCGCCTTCGATTTTAACCCTCAAGAGGGGAAGACGTTTAAACCCAGCGGACGTCCAAGTTCCTTTGGGAGTACTGCTTTTTCAACCCCTAGTGTAAGATGAAAATATAGAAAATAGAGAAGAAAATAGAGAGAAGTAGAAAAAAGAGGAAAGTGGGGTTTATGCCTTTCTGACTTTGATACAGGATTGCCCTTGGATCAAAGAGACGGCAAGACCCAATTGTCTGAGTCTCAAGTCTTCCTTTTATACCATCTGGACAGGGTGTAGTCGTGACGTCAACACACATGCGCTCTGACAAGATTTTTTAAACTCTGTGAACTCTTGTAAGTAGGACACTGGGTCTTCTGTAAACTTCTGTGACCTGTCTTGTGAGCTTTGTGTGTATTTGTCGTCCAAAACTCTGTGTGTGTCTCCCTGTCCTAATATGAACTCCATGAGTGGCACGGCCTTCTGTGAACTTCAAGTGCCCTGTCTATTGTGAGCTTTTTGTGTGTACCTGCCGTCCCAGGCTCTGTGTGTGTCACTGCATGTCATGACTTCCTGTTCTCTGCTCACAGACAAAATTTGACCTATATTCTAACCTGCTGATTCTAGGCCTTCTTAACTTTAACTCCTGGTTGTCTTTTACACTTAAGACATTTTGTTTTTTGCATAAAACATTTTCTTTCACACTTCCAAAACATCATTGAATTACATTTAACTTTGACATTACTCTTAAACATTTTATTTCTATTGCTGAATTACTTTTAATTCTTCACTTTTTGACTCAATGTCCTTGTGGATTTGAGTCCTTCGGTCCTCGAACTTCCACCTAATCTTCCACATTCACTACAAACCTTAAAACCTTTTTTAATTTTGCAGCTCCTCTTCTGACGACTCTGGCGAAGAGGACCCCAGGGCAGAGAAGAGACGGCGAGTGGAATGTTCTCGCTGACAGCAAAATGCTCAAGACTTGCCCCAACTGCAGTGAAGATGGCTAAAGTCATAAAGGCAGAAGGATGGACAGCCAATTATTCACATTACATTTACTTTGTGTTTCTGTGTATAAATCAACTTAAGTAGCAGTGACCCAACTCATTAGTATTTCAATGGACTCTATGTTTGTGTGTATTACAGGCATTGGTTATTTGCTTGTTGTTGTATTGAATATTTTTCTTTCTCTTGCAACGACAAGGATCATCGCATCATTTCTTCCTTTGCTGTGTTTCAAGCCACAGGAGATGCTGCCTATCCACGTGTTGATGCTCTGCATGAAGAACCAGACTGATGAGGAGAGGAAAGCAGAGGTGGAGAGAGCCAAAAAGTCCATGAAGGCCTGGACCCTCCGAGGCAGAACCTGGGACTACAATGCCATGGTCAAGCGGTACCCCGATGAGGCATCCAGAAAGGCTCTTCTGGAAGACCTGCGTGAAAGACATTTTTTGATCCTGAATGACCCTGAGGCTGCACAGGACGCACAGGCTGAATCCCATCACTGACCACCAGGCGCTGCAAGTGATTTGTTATCCACTAGTACTAGTTACTTTTCATTTAATGCAGAGTCATTAAATTTAATGTTTGTTTTTTTTGTTTTTTCATCTAATCATTCTAGGCCTGTTCAGCCGACTCTCCAAGACTGCCAGAGAGTCCTCAGTATCAGAGGCGGACATGCTGGGCATCCACAGGAAGCTCCTGGACCAGCAGCATTTGGAAGAAGACCAAATGACTCTGTTCCGGTACTGCTGTAAAGCCATCTTGGTCCTGAGGTACTTCCAGCGACCAGAAGCAGTGATGGCATTTAAAGTACTTTTACTTTACAGCGTTTCCTCAGTGTGTATAAGGTCAGTCACTCACTGTGTTCTATATTTGTTTTCCAGGCTTCAGACTGGATCAACAAGACACATGTTGATGGACGAATTCACAGAGTGCAGAATTGGTTTTGTAAATTGTTACAGTTTAGTTATTTATCAATATACTTACCTGGTCCACCACATGGTTTGGTCAAAGAGGGGGAGGGCCTTATGTCGGCCATTTTTATAACTTCAGGGGGAGGTCATGGGTCAGACCATGTGGAGGGGAGATCTGTTGGGATGTTATTGTGACTTTATTGTATTTGTGTATTCTGATTAAGTTCTTTGTGTTTATAGTATAGTACTAATTAATTTTGACTACTTTGGCCAGCTTCCCCACAACCTTATCAGGGTCAGAAGTCAGATCTCTTAAAGTTTTCATTAATGCATTAACTTCATATCTGATCTCCACAGATGATGGACACATACTTCCACAAGATTCGTCCAGGATGTCTGCAGGACAGTGTGGACGACCAGGAATGATTTTTCCTGTCCAAACAAGGGCTGCCATTTGGCAACATCACGAGCGACCTCATGAACAGTACGTTTTAGCAGAATCATGTAAAGTAGTGTGTGAATTTATACGCACTGTACTGAGAAATATAAAATGATCGAATTGATAGTCTGGCTAATCTAATACATAACGTTCAAATAATGTTTTTTTTTTTTGTAATAAAAATACACTGAAAGAATTGATGATTAATATGAGATTTTTCTTCATTGCAGGTACAACTTGCCAAGCTTTTTCGCAAGCCAGAAGAGTATTATGCCATGGTATGTGTAATCATCAAACAGACAACATTTATATATTTCTGTTTGTCAGTGACTTCCTAGGTCTGTCTAGATTTTATCAGATTTTGAACATGAAATCTTCTCAGATTTTCAGCTCTTCTTCTGTTGAGCCGGCCGACGAGAGGAGAGTTCGGAAACAGAAGAGAGGCCGAGGCACAGCTGACCAGGATGTAGGGGACTTTGGTGCGTTTCTCCTGCAGTTTCCAGCGGTGAGCAGCAGCCCGCCCACGAAAAAGCAGCGGACTGCTGCAGGGTTTCCACCTGACAGAGTGTTCTATAACAGGTGGAGGTCTGTGCAGTTTGCCAAACGGGAGGAGCACCTCTTGTGTGAGTTGATGTGTTTTATTATTATTAAAAAAGATGAATACATATCTCAATAATCAAAGTAACATAATTCACATTTTTAGAATATTAAAGATTATTAATTTAACATTTGTCTTTGACAGCCCAGTGTTCAAGGCCCCCCCCGACTGTCAAGTGTCACTGATGATCCAAAAAGAGGGTTGGACTGGCAACTGTCCTCAACCCCAGGACCTAGTGGCTAAGTAGAAACCCGTCACTAGGGTGCAGGTGGAGTCGGATCCAGGGATCATCACAATGGTCCAGAACCAAAAGTGGACAGGCCTGGCCCTCAAGGACTTTGATGCAAAAGGACAAGGTATGTAAACATAATACATAAAAATACATACCATTTTTGTCTTGTGAGTAGGGATGGGTATTGTTAAGGTTTTAATGGTATTACTACTCTTATTGATACAGCTTAACGGTCCGGTACTTTAACGGTATTCTTATCGGTACTTTGTGTTGTGTGTTTTGGGCTTGTCTTGGACCAGAGGTGTTAGGAGGAGTTGGTTGGTTCATAGTAGCTGCAGCTTTATAAAAATTAGAATTTTTCTTCAAGTTAGTTTACTATATATATATATATATATATATAGTAAACTAACTTGAAGTGCTGTTCATTTAAGTTAGCCAAATAAATAAATACATTTACATACATACTTACAACACATAAGCTAGGCAGTCGAACACTTTGCATTTCTCTGTCTGCACATAATGCACTTTTGAAGGGTGCTTAGACAGATTGCTTGTGTTTCCGCCCTTACTTGCAAACATTTTGTTGCACTTATGACAACGAGCGTTGTCTGCATCAACTCTTTTTGCTCTCTCCGCCCTCGTCACTCTTTGTATTAAGCATGAGTTTTCGTACTGTTATGAGTGTGTCTGCGCCTGACTGACAGACAGCCTCCGCGGCGCACATGAGAGTCTTAATAATATTGCAAATTAGAAATGTTTGGTAAGATAAAATGTATATTATTATTATTAATATTATTATTAAGCAAATCTCTTCCCCATCTTCACTCTTTATTATTAAGCGGGAGTTTTCGTACTGTTGTATGCGTGTGCGTGCGCCGCTCGTTGTGTGTGTAAGTGACAGACAGCCTCCAGCGCGCATGAGAGATCTCGCAAATCTCAGACAAACGTCGTAATATGATCGCACATTAGAAATATTTGGTGAGATAAAATGTGCACGATAACAATAAGCAAAAATACATAGCCTACATTCATTTTTTCCCCTCCAGTATCGAAAGCAGAACCGATAGCGTCAGATCTTACTGATACTACGGAGATATTTTTATTCCTATTCCTAAGAGTGAATCCTAATTGCACCTTCTTTTGACCACAGGAGTTGTTGCCACGGGCTCCATCGTTTGTGATTACCATGGCAAGGTAATCACAGGAGCAGAGGGCCGGACGTTGATCAAGTCCATCAAGGGTGACATGGGCTACCTTTTCTTTTTCCATCATGCTGGACGGACCTCTGTGTGGACGCTGAGACTTTCCCTGCGAGTGTCACCCAACAGAAAACACCATGGGCCGGAAGATCAACCATTCCTCCAAGATGGCAAACCTGAGACCGGTCAACTGCATGATGAACTTCCCTGAAGGACAGAGGGATGTCATTCTGTTCCAGGCAAAGAGAGACATTCTTTTGTGCGAGGAGCTGCTGTTTGACTACGACGTCAAGAAAAGTCTTTTTGAGGAGAAGGACTGATCCTCGACTGGCTGGATGTGTGAACACATCAGGCCATTCATTCACCAGTAGATTCTTTTATATTAGAAGACTACATCTGTCTCCTGGAGCTGGAGTGGCTGGATTTTTTTTTTTTGCAAATACAAAATATATATTTTATACATACCTTTTAATGTGACTTTTGTTTTTATTGCAAAACAAATCACCAGTGAAAGGCCTGAATCTAGGCTATATGTTACCCTTAGTCAGCAGTACTGAAAAAGCATACTAAAGTAAAAATACAGCTAATTGTCAAAAAAAATGTAGTGCATAACAAAAGTTTGAAATAACTCGGTCTATTAGGATTCTAGATGCACATTGCCGTCTGGTGGACAGGTGTATGTTTGCAGGCTCTGGTTGTTTATCCAAACACATATACTAACCTGAACACATATAAAACCTACACATTTAACTTAAAAAGAAAAGCAATTAAAAAAATGTTTGCTTTGAAACTGTAAAACATATCATTACAATATGATTTTATATAATATTGGGCTGAAAATGAGAAAAATGGTTATAATATGGCAGGGTTTTATAGTTTTATCCGGGTTTAATTTACAGTTTTATCAGGATTTCAACTCAAAAAAAATATGGTTGAAAATATACTGCAGCTTATGTGCTGCATGTCCGTGGTCAAACTCGTGCAGGACATTTTGTGAGGAGATTGGTGAAAATATGAAAAACATATTCTCAATTTACATTTATTTGAGATTAACGGGATATCAAATAATTTAAATTATAAATCCCTGGAAATTAAGAGCAGTGGGGGCAGCAGCATTTGCTCTGCGTGCATGCAGCATATGTGCTGACCACTTTTGGACAAAATTGAAAAAATATTTTAAAAAATCAATAAAATGGCAATATATGAGAGACTGAGCAGTTGACTGATGTAGGTCAATGAAAAAAACAAAGAAAAGTGGTCAAAATGGCTGTGCATATAAATTTCCTGATGTGCTGCAGTTGTGCAACAGGAGAGTTGCAACTCTGCTGCATATATGTTGTTCCACCTGACACAGTACTGCCACCTTCTGGACACTTCTAGTGTAGCTATCATTACAGTACTTTGCAGTATTTCACAGTATTGACACATTTCTTGCACATTTCAGCTTGAAGAGTATGAGATGACGTCATATGCAGAGAAGATTGTAAAGCTGAGGTGCTAGAGAAGAACCCAGGCGACTACAACGAAGCAGACTTAGAGGTGATAAAGGTGGAGATTAAACAAGTGGAGGCGTTGATTCAAGACCTGCAGCTTTCAATCAAAAGCGCCACCATGTGTCTTTGAATCTTTGCATGTAGAGGTAAGTATACGGCCAGCAGTCACAGTAAATAAGTGTTTGATTAAATTAAATTGGGAGTGGTCATCTGATTATTTTCATTTTAATCTCAGATAACAGCCATGGTGGGCACACTGGAAGCACTGGAAGACCTAAGACAAGAACCTGCTGCTGGTGACACGGCGTGAGTTGATAAAGCTCCAGCTGCAGCTTGAGGAGTGTGAGAGACGCCACCAGGAAATCTTCAACCCCAACATTGGTGAGCTCCTTTGCTGTAAAATAAAATAATCTTTTTTAAAAGCTTTCTTTAATAAAACCTCCTTGACTCAAAGAAATGTCACACTCACATTATTAGACTCTTCTTTAAAATAATGTGGAAATATTGTGTATTATTTTGAGTTTAAGATTAATTTAAGATCCATGCAGCTCCACAGCTGAAGAGTCAAAACCAAAGACCTAAAAATACTGAGGGACTGTTCTAATATAAAGAGGCTGTGGCATGTTTCTCGGAGTTTATTACAGGAGACACAATAATGATATTCTGGCCAGTCTCCAACACTTTGATTTGTGCAGCACTTCTTTTGTAGATAAACAGTTTGACACAATGTTAGAGTAAACATAAAGATAACTCTTTAACACATTATTGTCAAAACAAACCTTCATTCTTCAGGTAAAAGCCTCTTGAATATTTCTGTTGGTTTTATATTAACTCTGACCTGTCCACTGTCTCTGTTTATTGAACTGTTATATTTATCATTAATGACCTCACGTCTGAGTTTGTTGAAATATAATTTTTATGTTTTCTCTCACAGCTGCTACAACTCTTTAACAGTAGAGGAGCTCTTGCTTTGGTCAATGTGGTGAAGAACTCACCGAGAAGTGCACTGGAGGAAATGAACATTTGTGTGAGTGAAACTTAAAGAGCATCAATGTTCCATGTGTAGTGTCATAATTATAATAGAAAAACTGTTATGTGTAACAATCAGAGCGTTCTGGTAAACGAGCTTTGTGCATCTGTTGGAGCCGACATGTCAGCCCAGTCTGGATGTTCAGTATGGTGGGGTGAGAGGCTTTATTGCCAAGAAGTTTCGAAAACCTGTTGATCCAATGAAAGTCATCCAGGTCCCTTTTGTCATACACTATCGTTACCTTAGATCTGTTCTTGTTTATACATTGTTGTTGGTGTTAATATACTATGTCCTCTCTGAATTTTTAATGATTATTTAGATGATCGCAAGCTGCAACTTTGGGATTTCTTTCAAAATATTGACAAAGATGGCACCATGCGAGATCCAGTTGTTAGTTCAGAAAGCAGTGCAGGTTTGTGATTTATTTTTGCCTTTAAAAATAATTTTATAATATTTTATTTATGTGTTTCTTAATCTTTTGTCAACAGCACTAGTCATAGAGACATTTATTACAGTAATTAAAAGCATGCCAAAATGTGTCTTTAAAACTTGTTTTTGTTAATAGCGATCAACACTACTTAAGGATCGGTACCAGAGAGAGGAGCTGATTCAGAGACTTGACCGTGACAGGACAGGAATGGTAGATTACAGGTGAGTCGTATTTGAATGACTTCTAGAGACATCAGTGACATGTTACAGATGCCATCAATGGGACATTTTTATTCCTGCAGGGGACTAGCAGATACAAGAAAACAGACGATGAGGGATCACCGACGTCATCTGAAGAAGGTGGAATCCCGGCAGAAGAAGGAAAAACAGAAACGCGACCGTATCCTTAAAACCTTTCAGACCGCCGTGGAGGCAGTCACGCCACATGGCTCTGTGGTCATGTCTCCAGGAGCCAAAGAGGACTCTGCCGGGCCCCACCCATTCTCTGCCACCCCTCTGAGTTCCTGGCAACATGTTGTCATGTCCTACAGCAACCGGTACATCAGAAATGAACACATCCCCCTCCCCATGTTAGGAAGTAGCACACATTACAGACCCAGCAGTTCACCAGCCATGAGGTCCTTCTCCCAGCCTGACCTGCTGGATGGTTCGCCCTCCACCCGGCAAAGTCCTCTCTGCCCAGGGTGTTTGCTCGGATCCTGAGATGAGCCAGACTTCTGACCTGACCAGGTCTGCGCCATCTTTGAACCCCAAGCTGCCAGAGGTCAAACCCAAAAGCAAGAAAACCCTGGATAAAGACTCAAAGAAACCAATACAATCTACTAAATAGTATAGGCCAGTGTTGATTTTCTCCTCAATTGGTATAATATACTTACAATTTACTCTTTAATTTTGAAACAAAATAATGTACATCGTTTTATTGTATTTATATTGTATTTATATTACCTATAAAACTTATTCAGTTTATGTCCTGTTAAAATAGCTTTTTCTAGCAGTATTTATACTTTCCAAGAATCTAACACAGAAACTTTTGGTGAACTTTGAACACATTTTCTTTTATTTCCAGAATATATTAATCAACATCAATTTTGCATCACTCTCTCCAAATGTTCTGATGTCTGTTTAGCTTTTTAGTTTGGATGTATTGATGCATTTTATAAAATGTGTAAAGTATTTTGAATTAACTTTCTATATAATATGGATACTGTGAAGCAAGACATACAAGTGTTTCTGAAATAGGCTTCTTTGTGCAGAAAGGTTTGTGTGGTTCTGTCAGTAGTGATCGTTTAAAAAAAAAAAAAAAATTCATATGATTTTATAAATAAATACAAAATGTTTGTACTTGTAAATTAATGTAATTTATTTTATTCTGAAACAATTTTCATTTTAGTCTTCTAGTCATTCTTCCTTCATCAAATGCTATTTGTGCTGTTGTCTCATGTGGAGACACTGATGCAGTGTTAGTCTTGATGTGAAGAAGGGTGGGCTTCCTCCAGTGGCTTCACGGGACCTTTTCCATTCCTGCAGCCTTCCTTTGCAACTACAACAAAACAGTTATTAATGAACAGAATGTTGCTTCAGGAGCACACAAACAAATAATACAATACAGTTTATTTTTTCTTACCACTGTGTTCTTCTGACTTCAGCAGACAAGGATGTCATCAGAAAATACATTTTTAGATTTCCTGCAGAAAACAAAAGACATCTGTTAAAACTGTTACTTCAGTGTAACAGCTGAGATAATAGATTTGAGGTAGAAGGCCTTCTCACTTGTTTTTGAGATTAGCACTCTGGCTTTTATCCTCTTCTCCTGAACTGGATGATGTTGGGGACAGGTCACACTCTGGCAGGATTAGACTTCTTCTCTGTTTCTGGATGCTAAAGTAGAGAAAATATATTTTTTTAGATGCATGAAACAGTTCTTCTTTACCACAGAAATAATTTATTAGACAGTATAAAATATAACAATGTGAATATATCCAACGCTGTTCATGTCACTGGATACCTTTCTTTTATCTGTCACAGATTTTTATGTGAAAAGAAGACAAATTTGGAATAAGACTTACAGTCAAGATCAAATAAATAACAGTGTTTCTTACCTTTGGCTTTAAAAACATAAAGAGAAGAGCTGGGGATTGCACCAGCCACCCTTCAGTTAGAGGACCATCTGCTCTAGCTCCTGCCACTGCTGCCTCTATAACTTAGAACTTAACTTACACAACATTAGAGGGACATGTTGGGATCTTTGACAGATCACCCACTCTACCCCTGAACCTCTGACACAATTATCACTACACTTACTTTGGACAAACAGTTCCTGCTAAATATGTTCTCTACAGTTTGGGTGGAGTAAAAGCACTACTTCCTGTCTGGCGTTCTTCTTCTACTGATGTCAAAGAGTAAAACAGGGAAGCCACTAGATGGCGTATTTTAGCAAGAAATAAACATACCATTAACAAACGCAGTAAACATAACACTCCCCGCTTGGGATTATAAATATCCCACATTTAAACAGTCAATCACTGTATTTCTCGAGGGACAAGAGCAAAAACACTTCTGTTACTGGTCGAGAAAAGGTATTTTTAATGCCTGAATGGGAAGTGGTTACGTTGACTTTCCTGACGAGTCCGTCCTTGTCTGGGAAAGTTTTGCTGATAATAGACATAGACCACTCGTTTCTTTTCACCTGAGAGTCCTTGAGCAGAACGATGTCTCCTTCTTTGAGATTTTGTTTCTTATCTTATCATTTGTGGCGCAACTGCAGTGTATGGAGGTACTCACATTTCCATTTGGACATGTCAGCAAGACTTTGAACTCTCTTCCATTGTTCTTTCAGAAGTATCCCCTTTTCAAAGTTGCCAGGAGGAAAGAAAGAACGAGCAATGTGGATCAAGCAGGCTACTGATCTGATGAGGTTACTGTACTTGGAGAATCTTTCAAAACGTGTTGGATTTATTTTTAGCTTTGTGACGTGCGTCAGACTGGTTGCCACCAGTGGACGCACCTCTGTGTCAAGAGCAGGGTCCACAAGCTCAAAAATGTCTGGAGATGGCAAGTCTATTGAAGGTTTGAGGAGAAAAGTTGGCCCCCCAAACCATGTTGTGCTGTTCAGTTGTGTTGTTGCTACAGAACGAGACCCGTGGTCGGCTGGGTTGAGTTCAGATGGAACGTACTTCCACTGCTTGAAACATGTTGACTGGAGGATGCGTTGGACTCTGTTATGCACATATACATAGAATCTTCGTGACTGGTTGTATATGTAACCTAGCACAACTTTGCTCAATGTTGTTAAATGTAATGTCCACTATTGCAACTATCAGCTCTGCAACTTCAACTGCAAGCACTGCAGCGCATAACTCTAGTCTTGGTATTGTAAGGCCTGCTTGAGCTAACTTTGCCTTTCCAAACACAAAGCCGACTTCTATGTTTTCTGCTGTAGATACTCTGATGTAGGCGACAGCAGCAATAGCCTTTACAGATGCATCGCGAATACACATAGGTCTCTCTTTTGAGCATTAGTTGTAGAGAGTGAGGTATATGGACGTGGTATCTGGAGGCTTTGCAAATCTTGGAGAGTCTCTCCATTTGCACCACTCTGCTTTTATGTCATCTGGGAGAGGTGCATCCCAATCATCTGTTAAGTTGGGAAGTTCTCTGAGTATTGATCTGCCCTGAATTGTGATTGGAGCGAGGAACCCGAGGGGTCAAAGAGACTATTGACGGTAGAGAGGACGCCTCTTCATGTGAAAGGCTTTTGGTCTTCATCACCTTTGAATGTAAAGGTGCCCATGCCAACATTCCACAACAGCCCTAGGCTACGTTGCACTGGTAAATCCTGAGCACACAAGTCTAAGTTTTCAATGTCTTTCGCTCTGTCCTCTGGTGGAAAGGCCTCCAGGACAGCTGGACGGTTGGATGTGACTTTGTGTCGTCTGAGGTTTGAGGAGGCGAGAGCTTGCTGTGGATGTTTGAGAGCTCGACCAGCTTCTTGCTCAGTAGGAAATGAGTTAAGAGCATCATCAACATAGAAATTCCTCTCAATGAATATGCGCACACCACTTCCAAAGTCTGCTTCGCCAGTGGCTGCCACTTTCTTTAGGCCATATATTGCTACAGAGGGACTGTTCCCAAAGATGTGCACACACATACGCTACTCAATGATTTCTGAGGACATGTTATTATCTTTGCACCATAGGAAGCGGAGAAAGTCTCTGTGGCTCTCTTTAACTATGAAACAGTGGAACATGTGTTCGATGTCAGCAGTTATGGCGACCTGCTCTTTTCTTAATCTCATCAGAACTCCGACAAGGCTGTTGTTGAGGTCCGGGCCTGTGAGTAACACGTCGTTAAGAGAAGTTCCTTCATATGGGGCACTCAGTCGAACACAACTCTGATTTTGGTAGGCTTTTTTGGATGATAAACTCCGAACAAAGGAAGGTACCAGCACTCCTGATTCTGGCCAAGGGCTGGTGCAACTTCAGCATGTCCTCTAGTGAGCATGTTCTCCATAAACTCCAGGAAATGTGCTTAATTTCTGGCCTTTTTTCCAGAGTGTGTCTGAGTGACGCCAGACTGTCATAAGCCAGTTGTCTGTTGTTGGGCAGCCGTCGCCGTGTTGATCTGAAAGGCAGAGGACCCACCCAGTTATTGTGTTTGTCTTGAAAGAACTCAGAGTCCATTATTCGAAGAAACTGGATGCCCTCAATTGATGGAGCAAGTTTGTGGTCGTCTGCTGTGCGTGTAAAAACTTGCTGACCAATGCTGCCCACATTACTTCCCGAGACATGAGCACTAGTAGGGCTGTGACAGTACTCAGGAATTTTTTTGTGACTGTCTCTTTAACAGTTATTTGACTGTTACATGGTTGAAGATGATTTGCGTGACCATTCTCCAATATGAAAGTCTTATAACTGCTCACTTGTGGGGGTCTATGTGCTCCATCAAGACAGACGTCACCTACCACAACCCATCCCAAGTCGAGTCTTTGAGCAAATGGAGTATCACCTGGGCCATTTATTTGTTCTCTGACTTTGTGAACCTGCAGTACATCTCTGCCCAGCAGAAGTAGTATGTCGGCATTGGGGTCTAATGGTGGGATCCTTTTAGCAATCTGCTGTAGATGGGTGTGATGATGAACGCCTTCGGGAGTAGGTATTTCTGAGCGGTTGTTGGGAATGTCATTGCATTCGAGGAGTTTTGGCAGAGGAAGACTCAACTTTTCATTTACTGACTCCACCATGAAGCCACAAGCTTTTCTTCCTGAAACCCCTGTGAGTCCGGCGCATGTTTTCAACGTGTAAGGGTGACTTTCTCCCTGGATCTGAAACACGTCAAAGAACTGTGGATGTGCGAGCGAGCGCTTGTGCTGTTCATCCAAGATTGCGTACATTTTCTTTGTTTGTTTTTTATGGCCTGTGTGGTACACATTCACAAGCGTGATCTTAGAACATTCCCTTGCGCTCACTCCTTCTCCACACACCTCAGTGCACCTAGATGTGACTTCTTGGGTGTCTGCCTGGTCCCTCTCCACGCCGTGCTGTGGGGGAGAGGGCGATTTAGACTCCCATGATGTTGGACCTGGATGGAGAGCAGAAATGTGATTATTGCTGTCACACTCTGTGCATGTGATTTCTGTTGTACAGTTTTTTGCGAAATGGTCAGTGGATGAGCAGCAACGAAAGCAGATGTTGTATTTTTTGAGAATCTGTTTACGTTCTTCCAGAGCTTTCTCTCTGAACCCTCTGCATCGTTTTAGAGGGTGGGGCTTGTTGTGTATTGCACACTGTCTGTTTGGATTTATAGCGCTTTTAGTCTTTTCTGCCTCAATTTTATCTTGAACTTGAGTTTTGTGGACAGATATGGGTGTTTTGGAAAGTCATTTCGTAGGCATACTTTCTTTCTGTTGCTGTTGATTGGTTAAAGTTGTGAAGGTTAAAGCTGGGATCGGTTCGTGTTTTGGCTTCAGTGCGTATGAAGTGTGTACAGTCTTTACTGAGATGGGTGGGTCTGTTGCAGTGAGAGCTGTTTGTTCTAAAACATATTGGGCAGTGCGTTTTTCTTGGTTGTCTGCAAGAGATGAACCATAGGCTGCACTGCGTGTTTCAAAGCCCAATTCAAATAGTCCAGCTTCTAAAGAACTGGCTTCTGCTATTGCAGCTTCCTTTTCTTGCTCTGCTCTGAGAGCATCAAGAGTGGCTTGGAGGCGTGCCTGTTCAACTTTGATTTCTATCTCTTTCCTTGCATATATGGCTCTAGTTTGAGCAGCTTCTGCTTTTGCTCTGAGCAGTTCAATGCTAGCTGTTGAGCCTGCTTTTGATGGTGGTTTTGGGAACGGACTGCTTGGGAGTTACTCTTCAAGGATTTGCTTTCAGACATTTGGCACTCTTTTTTATTTTTTATTTCTCGTTTGGAAGAGTTAAGGTGATGTGGGCTTATGCTGCCTTACTTAACTCTTGGAGATGGCACGAGCTCCACGTGGTGGCTTTTGTAGTTTGCTGCTTGCCGTGGTCCTGTCTTTTCACTCTAAATGGCCTCGCTAGGAGCTGGACTAGCTATCCAAACAGCTAAACATAGACCCAGAAACTGCACGGACGTCAGATGATCTTGGTGGAATTTACTGGTGATCTTTATGTGAAAAGACAATGCTTAAACAAACACCAAAAAGAAAACCCGGGAATGAAGAGCTGCCATCTTGGTGATGTATGGCTGTAAAAGCACTACTTCCTGTCTAGTTCTTCTTCTACTGATGTCAAAGAGTAAAACAAGGAAGCCACTAGATGGCGTATTTTAGCAAGAAATAAACATACCATTAACAAGTGCAGTAAACATAACAACTCCAATTAACTCTATTGTTTTGAATTATTATTTTCACAGTTAATTCAATAAAATTCTACATAGCATTCCTTGCTTTAGTATATTTTTGACATACACACACACACACACACCAATACTAATAAAAAGATAAAAGTGTAAAATATTAGTGACAATGCCAAAAATAAAGCTGCAGAGTAACTATGTTGGAAATATTGTTAAGTGCAGAAAAGAACTGTTTGGGTCAAAACTCAACTTTCAAGTTTTAAATGATCTTTATCCAGTACTTTAGTAGATTTACAGAATTTGTTTTCGGT
>JALDNG010003531.1:0-25642 GCA_024349245.1 Neodontobutis hainanensis | reverse complement strand
ACCTTTCTAAAGGGCAAAAGTCAGGGTCAATTACACTAAATTAAAACACTAAATAAATATAACAATTGCCTGTATAAATTAAATGTACTCTTAAATTTTGACATTGCAAATAAGTACTTTAATCACATAACATCACTTGAGCACATGACGTGGGGGCTGGGCATAGATGGTGTGGGGCTGGGCATAGATGGTGTGGGGCTGGGCATAGGTGGTGTGGGGACCACATTTGTCACAAAATGTGCTTATTTTTTTACTTCTGTAAGCACATGACGTGGGGATGGGCAGAGGTGGTGTGGAGACCACAAGCTTTGTGGCTTTGCCTCGGTAAACTTCTTGTGAATGCTTTGCTAATATTTATCTGCAGTTCACTGCAATGTTTTGGTGTAAAGCAGGAACACAATTATTAACACAAACACAAAAGACACAAAATAATACAATGAAGTAATGTTTTAGTTTGTTCATGTCTGTTCTCACCTTGATCACTGTCTTCAGTTGGTTGCTACTTGCTCCCAACACATCCCTTTAACTCTAGCAAGTTTCTTTTCCTCAGTCCACTCTAGGACAGCCTTAATGATGGTCAGGAGGGCTCAGGAGCCAAGCACAGCAACGTCCTCCTCCCAGTTAGGCTGCACACCTACTGTCGCCAGCAACTCTGAACAAAACGGTACATGTTTCAAATGGGTATCACACTCAGGGTGTTTAGTCCTGACATTTAGAAGTTTTAGAGTAACAGGATCTACTCGGTTGCCTGTGTGAATGTGTTTAATGTACCCTGAACGTGTAAATGATTGTTATTAAAATGAAAGTGAAGTGGACCTGACTGTTGTACCGTCGGGGTTAGGTCATAATCAAGCGTCTCTCATTAAACTCCTAAATGGTCTTTAAATACGGCAAAATACAGCAAAATACAGCGAAATACAGCAATATACCGCCATCCACCAGAGGGCACGACTTTACAAGTGTAAAAATCATGTTTACAGCCTGGTACAAAAGATGGCTCCGGTCTCTAGAGCTTCTAAAGTTTTTAATTCGGGAGAACTCTTAATTTTAATTTTTGATTAATATGTTTATGCTATCTGAAAACCATTGTTTTACTATGGCGTAAAAAAAAGCCCGGATGTAGCTGCCATTTTATTGCCCTGTCATAATGACAGTACTGGTAAATACAAGACCAATTGGCCGATAACCTCTATGGTCATAATACACTCCACAGAACAGATACATCCTATTCATCAATAGGTAGGAGTGGCTAGATTAAGACAGTTGTTACTGCTTAGACACAAGTATTTGTAAACCAAGTAACAAGATATACAGTCCATGTGAAATAGAAAAGAATAAACTCACGGTGATCGTGTAACTGGTCAAAAGAGGATTTGCAAATACTAAAGAATGCTATTAGCCGGAGGAGGAGAAGCAAACGATCCTCCATGACATGGATCACAAGAAGCCAGAAAGGTCTTGGCTTTTTAACAGACTCTTGCTGTCTCTTTGTAGATTCATCCAGGTTTTCATCTAAAACATGGAGCAGAGAACACAAATAGACAGTGGGGTATTTTAGTTATATTAACTAATAACAGTTCAGTGGCTGTTGTATGAATTGGTTTAATAAATTCAAACCAATCAAGGTGTGCTTCATTTGTAAAACTGGAGGTGGGGAGACACAGAGAATATTTAGGGAAGAATCAAGATGGAAAAAAGGAAAAGGAAAATGATTGTTATGAAGACTACATTATAGCTTTTTGTATATAAATGATGCCATTTTAACAAACTAATGGGCATATTCTAAAGACTGAGTTATAGTTCAGTTAAACATGTTTAAAAACAGGTCACATTAACTTTTACCCACAAATTAGGCACTGAGTCAAGGGTAATATGCAGATATTACTACATTAAAGAGGATCTGTGTATTATCTATTATGAAGAAGACAAAAAAGGATAAACTTACTGCATCTCTTTTTATCTGGCCTTGTGTTTAGGCCCTGAACAAACTCATATTTATGTTCCATATCTGTGGCCTCAGCTCACTGACCAGGTACTGGGTCCTAGTGCCTGTCAGACTGGATTCTCATTCTTATCTATTGAGTTAAATGAGTTATTTGGTTTAAGCCAATCTCCTTTTTAACCTATTTAACTTAATTTAAAATAGTTATCCAATGCTACAACTAGCTACAACTAGCCTGAACAGTAAAAACACAGTGTAACATGTGGTCACAAATAAATGTATTTACAATGTTTCTGAGGTCAATCAAACCACAGTTTATAGAAATAAGTGCCTAAATCCCACCTCAATAGGTCTAGTGTTAAGTGGTGTATATATTTTTTTATTAAATGACATTAACATTGAATGTCTAGTATCTTCCTCATTACACATTTGTAATAGTCATCAACCAGAGCCGTATTACATCCCACTGAGTGCTCACATTTCACTGTAAACACACTTGGCCCCACTTCTGGCATGCTCTTGGACAACAAACACTGCAGTCTCTGTGTTCAACTGGTCACTGATTCAGATCCTGCAGCGAGGAACGGAGAAATGGGAGAAAACTGCATTCCTCACAAAAGATTTTCACACCTGGTCAAGCAAAAACTTTTATGTATAAAGGAACTGAGGCCAGAAAATACAAAATATTGACACATATTTCCATAATTAGTGGCCTACATAGATTAAACATTAATTAATTCTCAGTTACAGTCTCTTTTGTATTTCCCATCATTATATTAATTAAGTTTTTATTTAACCTGTGCTGAAAAGAAAGTACAGACATCTCTCAAACAGACTGAGTGAAGTGTGGCTTCAGCCCAGCCAGGAATGTGTCGTGTTTAGGCCTCAGTACACAATCTGCTGCCTCAACTCAAAGGCCACACTGGGTCCTAGTGCCTCTGACTCCCCATATTTTTCTTTTGATTTACTTTCACTAAAACTGTCATTTGTTGTATGCCATAATTGATATGTAAAGCGTCTTTGCCTCCCAGAAAAGCGTTATATAAAATTGATGTAATAATAATGATAATAATAGTAATTGATACAGCACGGATATGTTGGTAAATACCCCACTATTATCATGCAATTGCCAAGTTGTAAAGTGTGTGGTTGAAAAAATAAATATATTATTGTGGAATAACTTTGAGAGAAAACAACAGATGTCTTTTGGTGATTTATTTAAGGAAAAAGAAAAAAGAATTCAGAGACATCTTTTGCAAAAGGAGGAATGGAAAATACAACTCTGTCTGTGTACAGAGTTGCATGAACAGTCCCAATGTTAACTAGGCGGGCTTAGAATTTATACTGAAATCACAGCAGATAAGAAAAATGAAACACTGGCTCTCAGGGAGTGAGCCATCTAACATGAAAGACAATTTTATCAGTTTGAAAACAGTACAGATGGTGCGCACATCATTATGCTGCGGTCAAGGACAGCACAGAGCATGTGAAAGAGGAAAATATGATTTTCCAATTACAATTCCCTCCTTTTGATCAAACACAATTGATCAACCAAAATCAATCAAAACTCAATTAGGATACAAAACATAAATCAAATTAACCTAAGCTTTGTGAGTTGTACTACAGTTGTGGTGCCGAAAAACCCAGCCGAGGGCTGACTAAATCAAGTAGAAACATTTCATACTATCAGTAGCTGACCTAACGCTGGGAAAAGAACACCACAGCCCCTCCCTCACAGGCGGCGTAACTCACTAGGGTTAAGGCTGATTTATGCTTCTGCGTCGGGTGTACGCCGTAGTGTACGCCGTAGGCTACGCACGTAGGTGATGCCGTCGTGAGCATTTATACCTCTGCGTATGTCTGTTTTGCTCTGCAGTACACCGCCAAAACGCTAGTTGACGCGAGCGGGTTCCACTGTGTTTGAAACGACATTTCAGTCACCCCACGGAATTGTTTTTTTTTTAATATATTTTTTTCACCCCACGGAATTGTGCCAAGGCAAAACAACATTGTGTGTCGTGGTCAACCTGGTGTGTAACTTGTATTGGTGTAAAATATAATGCACCAATAAATGACATGAGGGATATTTTTTTAAGTTTGTACTATACATACAAATGGTCGAACTATGTATAAGATAATGCACCATGTAAAGGTGCAATGGTCTATAATTGTTTACATTAAATAGATGCAAAAGAGCAAACTATACAAATAAATTAACTTTAAGATCTTAATGTACTGTAACCTTAACCATAAAATATACATACAGCAGGAACAAACATAATTGGTTCAAACTATATACACAAATTGTTTGATGCAAAAGATAGTAAAAAAAAAAAAAAGGTGCAATGGTCTTAAATTGTAAATTAAAAACAGATGCAAAAGAGCAAACACAGACACATGTGCAACTATTAGTTAATGTTTATTTACAATAACCTTCACACATTTTTTGAAACAGCAGTATTTTTTTTTAATAAAAAGTGTAAACCATATACAAATATGGGCATGACAGTGACACAGTATACCTGAGCCCCTCGACCCTCTCTTCATACACTTTCCCTCTAAAGACATTCAGATCTTGTCTGTAAAAATTTTGCTATTAATGTGCAATGATCTACAATTATTATCAAAAATAGATGTAAAAGAAACTTCACAAATGATTCAAACTACAGTATAACCTGCATGAATTGGTGTGAACAGACAATAAATAAAAAAGCTGAAGTGCAAACTATATACACAAAAATAACTAAAAATCTAAAGTGCAAACTGCAGATACAGTGCATTTCCATATGCATTGCCTGCACTCTGTGGTCCTCCGAGCAGATCTGCAACAGTTTGTCCAAACCTGTTGCTCTCATCATTGCCTTGACACAGTCTCTGTTGAGCTCCACCCGCCGTTCCTCCAACCGAGCAACCTGCACTTGGACCCAGTCATCTTTTTCTTTTCTCTTTCTTTTTGTGCCATACTTGGACTGTGGGACAGAAGAGATGGCTGCGACAGAAGAGATGGCTGCGGGGACAGAAGAGATGGCTGCGGGGACAGAAGAGAAGGCTGGTGATGGGGGCTCTACTCTACCACTTGGTAATCGGTCATCATCGCTGATGGCTGGAGGTCTCACATCCGATAAACCAGTGGAGTTTGAGCTGGTATCAGTCCCATCCTGTGAATATGAAAAAAATAGCAAATAGTATAAGTTATACATAAAAGATGATGCATTCATTGTTAATTCATAGATCGATAGAGCTATAATAACTGCATATTCATACATTGCAAATGCTAAATTGTTGCATTTGTATTTTCTGCAAGCCAAATAAAATTACAATCTATTATATTACATAAATACAACCCATTACATATAATTACAACCTATTACACATGCTTTTGGACTCACAGTTGTATTATTTTTGCAAAAAAATACCCATGTGGTAGCATTGCTAGTTAAGTTAGCTAACGAAACACAATAGAGGTTCATAAAAGGACGTGCATTATTTACCTTATCGTCAAAGTTTGACTCCGTAAGCGATGTTTGACATGAGGTGCAGCCAAGATAGGAATATATAAAACGCTGGGATTGTTTTTCCTCCTGGATCCCCGCTCCTTGAGGCAAGTTTTTACGGAGACGAACGCATTTGTCTCGAGAGTTCTTCCATCTCTTCGCACTCCGCTACATCTAAACCCACGTTGGAGATGGCTGTATTTCCTCACTTCTTCAATTAATCGCCGTAACTTAGTCCATTTCCATGTTGGCTCTTCACTGAATTTCGAATTTAAAAATGGCGGGCGGTCCAGAGAGCAGAAGACCATTCGGAAATGCGTAGGAGGAAGCGTGATACTACCAAGCCGACCAATCACAGATCTTACGGTCCGCTGCCGCGACGCCGTAGTTACATTTTGGAGGAGGTGCGCGCCAGGCTACGGCGTAGGGTACGGCGTAGGGTACACGTCCACTGCGTATGCTACGCAGAGCTTCGACGCGCACCCTACGCAGAAGCATAAATCAGCCTTAAAACATAAGCATTAGATGAAAAATATTCACAAAACAAATCAGTTTGTAAAACTTAAAAACCTTCAAATCAAAAGACTTTACCTCAAAGAAAGCATTAGTGAAAAATTTAAAAACACCACATGTAAGTACACAATTTTAGCCTTAACGTGTCTAAAATAACAAAAATTAAAATTATCAGGTTCAAAAGTTGATTAGCTGTGATTGCTTTGGTGACTATATTTCACAATTACTATTTCAAAAGAAAATTACATGTGGATTACACAGACATAGGAACATACTTAGTCATACTTAGTTTTCTTCAAATAGATGAGCAAATAAAACAGAATTAACAGAGTCACAATCAAGAGCAGAGGTGTCTGGGTTGTGGTCTTTGTCCTGTTGAGGCAATTCAACATAGAGTTTAGCTAGTTGCAGGTTAAAAAGAGAAGTCACTAATCTTCTTGGATGAGCGGAATAATGCAGCAGGAGACAAGGAAAAGAAGGATAATAACCACTAAAAGTATGCCTGCGAGTTTAGTTAACCATGTTTTCCAAACACCGCCCATTTCTAATGTTCAAAGATCTGTTCAATAATAGCAATAATAAAATGATAGTAACAAATAAAATAAAATTAAGCAGTTATCATAACATTAACATGCATGAGTATGTAATGATTGTTTAATAGATATTCAAAAATTAATCATTAGAGCAATTTTAAATGCAATAAAGAACCCAAAAAGATATATACATATATATTTGTCAGTATAAAACTGGTTATCAGTGATGTGAGGAACTGTGGGACAGATGAGTGTGTCACATGTTATAGTTACGCTGTTGAATTTGCTGAAAACGGTCAGCTCTATTTCTTCAGGTGGTACAGAGTCTTTCATAAACTTGATTGTAGGTGGGACCAGCTCTCGGCACTGGTCTCAACGTTGAACTGCGTTTACCAGAGCAGTTTCAGCGGAGGAGGTGAGCGAAAATCTCACCTCAGTCTTCCCACGTAGTCAACGGTGGAGGTAGAGCTAAGGTCTCACCTCAGATCTCCCACGTAGGAGCTTGTTCTCGGGACAAGCCTCTTACTTTTGTGATCATTCACTGGGTCCACTCTTTGACAGTGGGGGAGCAGTTGACGAGCTGGTCAGGTGGAGGAATCTTCTTGCAGTGTTGTGCATGGATCCAAGGGGCTCTTTCTGCGACCTTCACAGCCGTGTGGGTCGTGAGCAGGATCTGATAGGGCCCACACCAGGGTTTGTCTCTCCAGCTGCGCTTCCTCAGGTTTCTCACCAGGATGTAGTCGCCAGGAAGGAGTTTGTGAAACTGGTGGGTGGCCGGTTTGGGCAGGGAATCAAGCACCTGAGATCTAATATTAGAGAGAATATTAGAGAGTGAAATACAATAGGATATCATTGGGTCTGGCAGAGTACTATCGGCCAGTGCTGCAGGTTTAGATGGGGTCCAAACCCAATTCCAGGAGGTAGTCCAAACACTATCTCAAAGGGAGAAAGGTTATTTCGCGTTTTACCTGTTGATTCAGATATTTTTGCCAATTTGCGTTTCAGAGTGCCATTTTCTCTTTCTACAGCTCCTCCAGAAGCTGGATGGTAGGAGCAATGAGTTTTCAGGTCAAATTTAAGGTGTTCACTCAGTGTTTTCAAAATGTCATTTACAAAATGAGTACCGTTATCACTCGTAATTAGATTCGGAAGTCCCCAGCGAGGAATTATTTCGCTTAAGAGGATTTTTGCTACTGCGTCAGCAGTGCAGTGTTTTGTTGGGAATGCTTCTACCCACTTTGAAAACATGTCAGCTATTACAAGACAGTATTTCTTACCTTCGCAGGGTGTTAACTCAATGAAGTCCATTTAAATGTGGCCAAAAGGCCTGGAGGTGGGTTTGTGACCTCCAACATCTGTTTTGTTGTAGGAGTTACCTTTAGAATTGCTGGTTAAGCAGATGAAGCATTTTGAGCAAAAATCTTCAGCAAATTTGTTAAACCCCACAGTAAACCAATGTCTTTGAAGGTCTTTTCTCATTCCCTCCTTTGATACATGGTCAACGCCATGTAACAATTTTGCAAAAGGCAGGAAGAGGGCTTGAGGAAGACATGGATTGCCATTAGGGCCCATCCAAACACCATTTGTGTTTGTACAGTTTTTCTTTTTCCAAACAGCTTTGTCTGCTGGAGTGGAGATGCGGGCCAAATCAGAGAGTGAAACAATGTCAGAGTGAGTGCAAGTTTGATCCGTTGTCTGGGAGAGTAATGTAACAACATAGGGTGTGAGTGACGCTGCTTTTGCAGCTGCGTCTGCTCGTGCATTACCTAGAGAGACTGTGTCTTTGGCAGAGGTATGTGCAGAACACTTGCATACTGCCACGGCGGATGGGAGTAGCACTGCATCTAAAAGATCAGAAATCAAATCTTTGTGTGAAATGGGTTTGCCATCAGATTTGAGGAATTTTCTGTGGCGCCAAAGTGCTGCGTGGTTGTGTAGAACACCAAATGCATATTGACTGTCTGTGTAAATGTTAACTGTTTTACCAGATGCCAATTGACAGGCTTTGGTCAGGGCAATTAGTTCTGCTGCTTGCGCTGATAACCGAGGACTGAGAGGAGATGACGTCACTGTTGCATGATCATCCACAACTGCATATCCAACGTGTGCAGTACCGGTGGTTGGGTCCTTGGAAGCTGAACCATCTACATAAAAATGAGTTCAGAATTAGAAAGAGGAGTGTCAGTCAAATCAAGTCTTGGCAGACAGATAAGGTCAAGTTCAGAAAGACAACAGTGAGGTTCTCCCTCCTCTGGGAGAGGCAGGAGTGTAGCAGGGTTGAGAGTGTTACAACGTTTAACCTCAACATTCGGTAGGTTCAGAAGGGTGGTGTTGTAACGTAGCTGACGAGCAGGGGTCAAGTGAGCTGTCTTTTGTTCAGTCAGAATGTTGGAGACAGCATGTGGAGCAAAAAGGGTGAGATGACTGTAGCCTACATAGGGACGAGAGGCAATTATTGCTGCTTCACAGGCTGCTAAAGCACGGAGACATGATGGGTGGCCTCTAGCAACTGGATCAAGGTGTGTCGAGAAGTAACCCACAGGCTTCAGCAGCTGTCCCTGTTTTTGGGCGAGAACAGAATTCATACAACCATCACGTTCATCAACAAATTGGAAGAAAGGCTTGTCAGGGTTTGGCAATGCCAATGCAGGGGCTGTCTGTAGTAGCAGTTTCAAATGAGTAAATGCAGAGTCAGCCTCAGATGTCCATGTGAGTTTGGAGTGAAGTGTCATGTCTTTTTTCAGAGTAAGATCACGTAGTGGGCGTTCTACAGTAGAGTAATTTGGAATAAAAGTTCTGCAGTAGGAGCACATGCCAAGGAAAGACAGCATTTGTTTCTTAGTCAATGGTTTTGGGAAGTTGGCAATGGGTATCACCCTGTCTGTAGTAATGCTTTTTTGTGAGTGAGTGATGACATGACCAAGAAACTGAACTTTCTGTTTTACAAACTGAATTTTAGAAAGTGAAACCTTGTGGCCCTGCTCAGCTAGGTGATTTAATAGAAGCAGTGTGTCAGTCTCACACTGCTCCTTCGTGTCTGAACAGAGCATGATATCATCAACGTACTGCAAAATGGCAGAGTGTTGAAGTGTCAAATGAAAGAGACTGTCACTGTAGTGAATATGGTCTCGTTGATGAATAATTAATATGAATATGAATTATGCAAATTAATAATTAATATTTTGTTTATGAAAATATTAATTTCTTTCGGGGCACCACCTTAGTTTTAGCAGTTCTAAGGAAACTGATTATGTTTGATAAGTCTCAATACTGAAGGAATGAATTCTAACTCGTTTTCAGACCAAATCTACGTAAACATGAAACAAGGATGTCTTTATGGGTTTTATTAAAAATTAAATATATGAATAATAATGACATAAAATAAAACAAGATTATTGACAAAGGATGAGAATGATGAAAATAAATGGTGAATGAACATAAAATTAACAGTTAACAGGTTAAGGTTATAACATTATGATGGCTTTGATGGAACAGAAAGTTTAATTCCTTTGAATTTTATTAATTACTCGGAGTTCTTACGGAGAGAGAAGAAAGTTAACTGGCTTAGCTAAAAGGGACTATTGACGGCTGTTTGGAGATCGTAAAAAGGAAAAGATGTGCGGTTGGACTTAATCACACAGGTTTTTATAACGCCAAGCTTGTGCCCAGTGTTCACTCACTCTGATGTGGTGGAAAGGTACCAGCGGTGCGGTTCGAAAAGTCCAAAGGATGCTTGAAATTCCGGGTCGCGGCTGGCTTCCGGCCGTATAGAGGCGTCACCGGTGCACGGGGTTGAGCTGGTAAGGCGGCCTTAGCAACAAAGCGGCGTCCTGTGATTGTCCTCGAGGTAAAGTGGACTTTACCGCAGTTGAGAATAAAGTCTTTAACAAAAGTGTTCGTTGAAGAAGCTTAAACTGGTCTTTTCTTGATTAACGAGGGCTGTTTGTTTAGCGGACTCGTTTTAACTTAAAGAACTACAAAATTTCCACTTCCGTCGCGTGGTTACGTAGTTCCGTAAAAGTTTTCAAAACAAAATATCAAATGCGTTGAGTCGTCAAAAATAAAGTCACTTAACACAGGACTGTGTTACGTGGTTTCAAGCTTAAAAGTTACGGCGATAAATACAAAAACTTAGTAGAAAAGTAGACAAGATTACGCGAACAAGAGTGTGCAAAGCGTTGCGAAAAGAGAAGAGTACAGAAACGAGTTTAACATGAAGAAGAAGCGAAGCTAAACTAGAATTTGTAAGAGAGCGATTTCGGGCTGCGCACACTTTTGTACTGGCGAAGAGAGGCGTGTTTACACACGTTTGGGGGCGAGGCGTTTACTGAAAGTTTAAGAAAGATAATAAAACCTTTCTCGTTCCATCAAATGAATAAACTTAGACACAATTTTAAAAACGTATTGCTCCTGCATTGTATCATATCTGTGCGTGAAATATCGTTACCAATCTTTAAAGACTAAACACATGTATATTCGTTTGACCTGAGAACAGAACAATTCATTTTATTACACAGCCAGCTGTAAGGATGAAGAAGAAAGTATTCTTTTATATCGTTATCACTCTGGATCCTGTAAAGGAAGAATGGTGAGGTTTGCATAGTTCTGAACAATCCTTTAATACACAGAAATGGAACAGAACGAAGAATTGTCTTTAGATTCGAAGCAGAGTCATTACTCTGTTCAACCAAAGGAGGGCAATGTTCAATCACTTATAGAGTCCTGTAACAAAGAGACATTCCTCTCTCAGGTCTGGTGTGTTTCAATACACAAATCGTATATTTAAATGTCCATTCTGGTGCCAGGGGGTCTGGTCGGCCAGAAGATAGCGGCTACAGGTCCTTTGAAGTACTGAAAAATAAAGCTGTAAATATAATTTCACTCTTGCGTGAACTCTTTAACACAACATACGAACATCTGGGCCAGATTAGCAAGGTGCTGCTAATCAAATCTCCTCAGTTCTGGATAAACAAAAACGGCCAGGTCTTTAAAAGTTCAGAGTTGTAAATTCTTTGGTCCTCTGAGAGGTGTTGGTTCCTGGGGGGTACTGCGGGATATCACTACAGTCCCCCCTTTCGGCAAAAGACAGGTTCCAATGTCTTGTGCCGACTCCATCCTTGAAGTACCAGGACCAGGAAGCAAGTAACACGTTAAAGACACAGAGTTTGGCGTTATAACATGTGTATTAATGGGAGCGTAGTTAGGGGAAGACAAGTGTATTTAAGAGTAAAAGGGTTTTTACTCGGGCGTCATTAAGTCATCTGCTAAGGGAGGTAGATTGAGTTTATCATTTAAAAGATGGACTTAATGGGAATAAAAGAACAAGAGAGTTATTTCATTTTAAATGGGTTTAGAGTTTATTAAATTGTTGATAATAAAAGAACACACATTAAATGATAATAACTTTAAAGGGACATTGCATGCATTTTAGGGGTTAAGGGTAGTCACAAAAGTTACATGAGGTATATATTGGTTATATTGCACATATATAACAACACAGCACATTAAACTGAATCCAACCTCAGTATGGCTGGGGTTGGTTCAGATTCTTCGGAAACAGAGAGGTCTTGGTTGAATACACCGGCTTCAGGGGTAATGGGCTACCGGCAACGTTTTCTCTATTCCCAGGACGGCGACGCACGATTAGGTGCAACGCCCTGAGTACAGCGGTTTAAACGGGTTTTAAGGCGTTTACGCTTCTAAGAAGCACGATGGTGATAATGATGGTCATGAAGTAACCTATTCCTACTGTGGCTGCAAGAACAGTGTCGGAGTTGACCAGGCATACATAATGGGTTGGATAGGTGCTTGTTGCTTTTGCTCTATTTCTTTTAACACATTATCAAGGGGTGCAATGTCAATGGTTCTGCTACCTTCAAACTGGATTTGATAGAGTGTAGCAGGGTGTAATTCGAGAGGATGGGTTGAAAAGAAATCTGATATTTCTATTTCACTCTCGTATTGGTCAGCGTCAAGGTGGTATAAGGCGACGTCCCCAATGTGAAGAATTGCGTTTTGGGGTACATCTACCCAGAAAGTTTGGTCGGGCAAGTTGACACGGGATGAGGTGTCGTGCTGATCGTAAGTCAGCATTCCGTCTGGAAGAGGGGTGTTTACTAGCCAGCGGTTACCGATGATCTCTGCTTGAGTGACGGTAACTTGGT
The DNA here is from genome assembly GCA_024349245.1 of Neodontobutis hainanensis. NCBI lineage: Eukaryota > Metazoa > Chordata > Actinopteri > Gobiiformes > Odontobutidae > Neodontobutis > Neodontobutis hainanensis. The sequence goes on along the minus strand of JALDNG010003531.1, from coordinate 12,996 downwards.
GGCGAGCCGTGATTGTCGTTGGACATCTGGCTTGCGGGCTCATGGGCTTAAGGCCACAGATCCCGTCAGTGTTGTCCCGAACAAAGGGTTTACTGGGACATAAGTAGTGTATGTCCTTGGTTAGGGTGCACATGCGTAGATTAGGGGCCAGGTACAATTCTGGATTGGCATCATGGTATGCCACTACTGAAGGAGTGTGCACTTTAACGCGCGTGTCTCCGTGCCAGGACCCGGCGTTTACGACGTCTTTAAGGCGATAGATGTTCTGGGATTCAATGATAGGCAGATTTAGAATAAAAGCCATTTCCGGAACTCTGGGTTGGCGTAAATGGGCACGGCACTACCTAAAGTGTACGCTAAATGGGCCTGAAGTGGGGTTACAAGATCTCTAGTGGCGGTTCCAAGGAGGGATTGTACTAGTGACAGAGGGATAAGGTAGGGTGGAATTCTTCCCATGGCTAAGCTGTCCACTGAAGAGCTTATGTCTCGGAGCATGTCATCCATTAGTGAAGTGACTACTTGTGCTTGTACGTAGTCCACCTGGAAAAGGGTCATAAGTAACTCTACAGCTCGGTGGGTTTTGTTTAGAGCTTCACTGTGTGTGTTTACCACCAACACAGTGTCCTTCAACGTTTTCCCTACTGTTTGGAGTTGCTGTTGTTGCTGAATGATCTGCGCTCTGATGTCAGGGATTTCAGCCTGTAATTCTGAGACATGTCTCTTGACCGTGGAGATGCTAACCGTATTGACTGTGGACAACCCGAGGTTAAACAAGGTACCCACAGCAGCCGCTGCAACAAGAAGTCCTCCTATAAACCGTTTAGACCTTTGGTTAGCTCCAGTAAGTTCAGCCTGAGTAATTGTAAATTTCTCGAGCTGGTTAAGCATGTGGGAAATATCAGTTTCAGCGTGGTTAAGAATAGAAGTGGTCCAGCTAGCGCCGGCCCAACTGGTGAGCCCTTGAGTGGCTCGGACGTGTTTCGATACACGTCGTTTGGGTTTAACCTGACAAAACCCTTTGGGTATGCAGGCGACAGTTTGTGATCAACAGTCCGGGTTGGTCCTTTAAAGCGATCCCGGCTGTTGGTCCGGGCTCTATAACATCTGGTGATCCCATGCCCATAAGGCTGGTGATCAGGAGGAGTATCGTCCACATCATCCTGGTGAAAGAGAGAGGACTTTTTAGCCAGTGTTTCATTGACAGCAAATACCGGAATTATCAGTTACAGTTGTTGAATTACTCACAGTTACCACTGAAAACGAAATGAAAAGTGTTAGGATTAGAGTTAGAGGTTAGTTGTTAGTGGTTACTGCAAGTTAAGGGATCTGTTTAAGACTACTTGGGAGCGTGAACGTCCCTGTAGATCCCATGGGGGTTTTGTGCAACTTTATCTGGTTGCGGTGTATCCACTTGAGAGTGGGTTCCTTTCTCCCTTTGGTGATCTTTATCTGATACACCACCGGGGATAGTTTGTTGACAATGGAGTACGGTCCTGCCCAACGCGGGAGGAATTTCGCGTCAGTCGGTTGGTACCACCTTTTGTTTGTCCAGTGAGTTGACTGAACATGTAGTACCACACTTTGTCTCCCACCTGTAGTTCGTCCCTAGATGACTTTTGGTCATAATAGGCCTTACGTCCTTCTACACTTTTGCCTAGTTTTTCTTGGGCAAAGGCGAAGGTGGTTCTCAGGTGTGCTTGGAGATCAGCCATGTACTGGTGTGTGGTATAGGCCGTAGCGATGTTAGCCTCTCCTGGCTGATACAGTAAATGTAGGGGAAGCGTCATCTGCCTACCGGTCATGAGCTCAAACGGGGAGACTCCGGTTGCCGTGTGTGGCGTGGCTCTGATAGCCATCAGGACCAAGGGCAGTTTGACGTCCCAGTCTCGGTGATTAGATGCGACATATTTCTTTAGGATGTCGATCACCGTTCGGTTTGCTCTTTCTACTTGGCCTGAGGACTGAGGGTGGTGGCTGACGTGGAATTTTGCTTTCACGCCCATGGTTTGCCACAGTTGTCCCATCACCTCGGCGGTGAAGTGAGTACCACGGTCAGAATCGACCTTACAAGGTAAGCGAATCTGGAGAACACGTGGTTCATGAGTAGAAAGGCTGTTGTCTGTGCCGTGTCGTTTGGGGCTGGAAGTCCTTCCACCCATTTAGTGAAGGCACAGGTGACCATTAGGATGTATTTGTTGCCCCTTGTTGATTTAGTCAGGGGTCCCATCCAATCGATTTGGAGGTCAGACCACGGAAAAGAAATGCCCCTTCTTTGTAAGGGTGCACGATGGAGTGGTCTTGTCGGTTGAAATTGGCAGCATACTAGGCAGCCTTTGATGTATTCTGCCACGTCCATTTGCATATGTGGCCAGTATGCCACTTGTTGGAGTGCCTGGTGTGTTGCGCGAACACCTCTGTGGCCTGCTACAGGAGCGTCATGTGCGTGCGTTAGCATGACCCCCCTTAGGCTCTGAGGCACTACGAACGCAGGTGAAGTGAGGGTGTCAGAGGCGTGAACAAGCAAGCCATGGCGCAGGTGGAGTCGCGCGACCGCCCATAGCTTTTTAAGATAAGCGTCGGAGGAAAAGTCAGTGTCTACGATGGGGTTAGACACCGGGTCTGAAAGGTAAAGGATGAGTTTGTGGATTGCCGAGTCCGCTGCTTGAAGGGCAACGAGGTCGGAACCAGCGAAAGAAAGAGAGGAAGTCGATGCGTCTGCGGGGGCCGGAGCCGAGGCATCGTTTGCGGTCGTTTTAGACCGGGTAACCAGACAGACAGAACGGGTGGGTTGGGTGGGAAGGGGTCGATCGTACGAGGGTTCTGGCTGGAAATGCCAGAGCGTACCGTCTAGAGCCCCTTGTTTTGCCATGAGGTCTGCCTGATCGTTCAGGTCTCTGTCCAGTCCAGGGGCTCGAGAGTGGCCCCTGACCTTCTTCCAGTACACCTGCATGTCATGGTCCTCGACCAGACCGTCGCCCTACGACGAACAGGTCTTTGTGTTTGATCGTCTTTTTCGCGGATGTGAGAAAGCCATTGCTCTTCCATAATGGCAGGTGGGCAGAGAAGCTGAGTCGTGCGTAATTTGAGTCTGTGCAAATTACGAGCTGTTTGATCTGCTTGGCCACTGCTAGTTGGAGAGTTATGATCACGGCTGCGATCTCCGCATATTGTGAGGATTGAGATCCTAACTGAAATTTTTGTGGCTCATAAGGGTTGTCATTGAGCCATACCACACCTGCACCAGCGCGGACCAGAGCTTCATGGTGGAAGGAGCATCCATCGACATAAGCAGTGGTCATGTCTTGGCACAAGTCAGCATCGAAGTAGTGATGGCGTGTTGGTACAGTGGAGGTGTGTTCGTTTAGCGGACGGCTGTGGCGGGCGTGTCGATTGCGCATTGTTGGCATGCAGCGAGTTCCATGCCTAAGTGCGACTTGTGGTTTTGAGCGTAGCGTATCTCCACGTCGAAACTTTGGAGAGCCATAAGCCACGATGCCACACGGGCGTTAGTTACTACGCCGTCCTAAGTCTTTGACTTGTTAGGAAAGTCACCGGTTGGTGATTGGTGTTCACGATTGTCTTTTGGCCTCCTAAGTAGTGGGCGAAGTGTTTCACGGCCCATACTGTGGCTAGGAGGGCTTTTTCACAGTCGGTATATTTAACCTCTGGTCGGAGAGAGTTTTGCTGGCGTAGGCCACCACTCTCTTATCCGTGTCATGGACCTGATAGAGGCCTGAACTGAGGCTGTGGCTTGAGAAGCCTACCTCTAAGTAGAAGACTTTGGTGTGGTCCGGGTAAGCTAGGCACGGGGCTCTGCACAGATTGTGTTTGAGCGCCTGCATTGCCTGCTCTTGTTGTGGACCCCACACAAAGGCGGTGTCCTTTGAGAAGGTCCGTCAGTGGTTTAGCCAATGCCGCATAGTCATCGACGAATTGTCGAGAGTAATTGCAGACTCCCAGGAAACTGCGGAGTTCTGACAAGTTGGAAGGCGGTTTCAGATTGGCAATGCCTTGGATTCGGCTGACCTGTGGTTCAACGCCATCAGCGCCTACTAGAAGGCCCACATAGTTTACCTTCTTTCTGCACCATTGACATTTCTCCAAGGAGATTTTAGCACCAGCAATGGTGAGCTGTTTCAGGACGTGGTCGATTTCGTTAATGTGCGCATGGAGTGTCGCGGTGCGCATCAAGATGTCATCGACGTAGATGAGAGTTCAGCGGCTAAGCGCGTCAGGACATGCCTTGTTCAAGAAGATGTTAAATTCGGCTGGGGAATTTAAGTACCCGAATGGGCATCTTGTAAAAGAGTATTGCCGATTGGCAAACGTGAAGGCAAGTTTGTGTTGATCCTGTGGGTCTACAGGAATGGTCCAGAAGCCGAATGCTATGTCCAGTGTGGAGAAGTACTTGGCATCCTGTACTTTGGGCAGTTCTTGGCCAAGTTGGGTCATTGGCCACCTGGAAAGTGGCACGCTCTTGTTCAATTGGCGGTAGTCAATTGTTAGACGCCACTTGCCATTGGGCTTGAGTACTGGCCAGATAGGAGCGAATAAGTACTGTTGCACGGACGAATGATGCCTTTGTTCAAAAGGTCGTCTATGATTTCCTGTATCGGTTCATAAGACGCCAGTGGTATTTTGTATTGGCGAACGTAAGCTGGTGGTGCATTCGCGGCTGTTGGAATGCGTACCGTGTGGATGTGGGTTAAACCACAATCCAGCGAGTTTGTCGCAAATGATGTGCGATATTTGAGGAGGACCTGACGCATCAGGTCCCGTTCCTCAGCGTTGTTTATCGCATCAGCCAAGTCTAGTGCTTGTTCTAACTGAGACTCAAAGTCCGGTTCGGGTTTAGAGTCTGGTTGCACAGTTACCGATTTGTCCGTGGTGACGTTACTCGGTAGAGACGTGGTTTTGTCTATATCTGAATCAATGGAGAGCAGGGAGACTGTCTGTACGACCATTACCTCAGCATCAGCCAGATCGACCCTGCAGATAGTGTCGGTATCGACCACAAGTGAGGGGTATATGGCGATTGCTCCGGAAGGCTTCGTGTAGACGACTCCGGTCTCCTGTTGTTCAGTCATGAGTGAGGGCGGCATGCGTCCTATGACTGGAACTCTGAGTTCAAAGTCATGGAATCTTGTGTCGATTAGCCAACCCAAAGGTGTGGCCTTCGGGACGAGTGCTATTGGCAGTAGGATTCTGCACTAGCACGCGTGTTGATCGAGAGTCGAGCTCGACCAGGGGCGTTGCCTGAACAGACAAGCCTAACTCAAAGAACAGAGGCGATGGTTGGAAGAACGCTTGTGGAGAGTTAACTTGTTGTCCTGTAGACGTTCAGACATATGTCCATGATGGTACGCGGCGGTATTGTGAGATGGCAGTCGTTACTTACCTGACACACATCGGGAATGGTTTGACCCGATTTCAAGTTTCCTTCGGTCAATGAAGGTGATTCCTTACGTACTCCAGTCAGTGACCAGAGAACGTTGTTAATAGTGTCGACTTGTACGTCGAGTCTGACTAGCATGTCAGCCCCAATGTACGCTGAATGTGGCAGATCGGGGATGATCGCAAAAGTGTGGGTCAGTTCTCTTTTGTTCCATCGTACGATGGCAGAGCATAGACCGATGGCGGTTAACGCATGAGTCGGTGTGGGGTTAGCAGGGAACCGAGTGCGCTTTTTTACGAAGGTCAGGCTTGGGTTTTTATGCGCTAGAGCGTTAAACAGCTCCTGGCTGATGGCAGATTTGTCAGCCCATAAGGCCATCACGACATTGTCGACTGGAGTTGCTTCCAGTGAGATGCCATTGACAATCTGGGGTGTCATCGCTAATGGGTCCTTCAGCGTGCATAGGAAGTTGTCACGCAATGTAAAGGGGTTTGGTTCGCACCGAGGTTGCATGGTCGTTGTACCAGCGGTGTCGGTGGCTACCCTGTCGATTGGTGATTCCTGTCAATCGCATAGCACTGAGATTCATTCAGTAAGATTGGAAGTGGTTCTCGCACTTGGGCCCAAATCTTCAGCTGCTTGAAGTCGATCAGTGGTTCGAAGCGATTGAGGATGTCTTTTCCAATCAGAAGTGGGACGTTGTCAAGGTGGGACACGTACACTGGGTGTGTCAGTGTCATTGGTCCGATGGTCAGTTGGACTAAGGCTACCTCGTTGAGGATCGTCCGATCATCAGAGTAAGGCCTTATTTCTAGAGAGCACGGATGGGACTTCAAGTCCCTGTGGGATCTTCTCGCTATAGCCTGGAGTGATCTGAACAGGTTGCCTGAAATTAGGCTGATGTCAGCGGCTGTGTCGAGAAGTGCTTCGTCGTCAAGTGGTCTTCTAACAAGACAGAGAGATAAAGCTTCCGAGCTACTCCCTTTTCAGTTAGGTGACCTAGAAATTGGTGAAAGGGTGTTTCACATTCAATAGTCGTGGCGTGGTCATGGCACAGCCCGACATTTGGATTTGCTTGGACCACTAGGACGGCGCTAGACGGAGTGGTGTCTTTGTGATCTGTGTCACTTCTCTCCGTGTTGTCCGTGTTAGGGTCCTGGACAATGTCATTGAGTGGCTCTGGATCGTCAGAGCCTAAGTACAGGTCTGGGAGATGTTCATTCCCTTCAGTAGACTCTGTATTTCCGTTGCGTGTTAAGCCAACTTGGATTGGTTGAGACTTTTTCTGAATCGGGGCCTTAGAGGCCTCCACCGTATACAGATCAGCCTTGTCCTTGGACTTTTCGCGCATTTGTTTGAGTATGCGTTCTATGGCCCGAGCCTCCTCTGTAGTCAGACTACTGTCGCTCGTGGGGTTTCCCACGCGATTAGTCTGCGTTTCAGGGGCTCGGTCCCTCGCATGATTTCGTCGTTCGACAGGTGGGCTACCTGATGATCGTTGGTCTTGGGACCGACGATAATGGTTTCTCCTGTCGTCGCGGTTTTGATAGGACCCCCCTTGGTTACGGTTTGGAGTGGTTCGAAATTTAATTTCGAACCGAGGTCTCCAGTGAGGGCCCTGGTCTTTGAACTTACGTTCAGGCCAGGTCGGGTGTGGACCCGGCTCTCCTTTGTGTGGCCGAGGTCCCTCTTTCCTGTCTGGAAAGCGGGAGGCTCCTGGGCCGCTTGGCTTGGAGGTAGGTGCTCCTTCGAGCGCTAGACTCTGATCAACAGTATACAGAGCGGCTGACTCTTGCGGTTTAATCTGAGTCAGCTTCTGTTTAGTAAATGCCCTTGTTGCCAGTTCGCGGAGTTGGCGGCTGGTTTGAGTCAGCGGGCAGGCAGCAACGCCAAGATGATGGTTGGTAGTTGGATGGAGGTTTTGCACAAAAAGTGTTTTGAAGTTTTTATCCTCCTCCATGTTTGGTTCGTTGAGTGGACCAAAGTAGGCTTTGCGTAGCCGATGATAATATATCTGTGGTGACTCTTGCCGTGCCTGTTTGATTGTTAGGGCGGCTGTCAGTCCCACATTCGTTGTAACGTCTGAGAATTCCTCCATGAGGACTGACTAAGGAGATCAAAGTCAGCTTGGACCTCAGGGGTTGGCGTTCGATGAAGCTACTAACATCTCTGCTTGATGTCAGTTTTATCAAAAAGATTTTGTCCTCAACGGTAGCATTGGGTATTCTCTGGAGGTAGAACTCAATGTCTCTAAGGTACGCGCTAGTGTCATGAGCCGACCCTTGATGGGGCTCGAAGCGAGTGATATGACGCGCGATTTTGTCAAAGTCTCTGTCAGTGGGACCGTAGTCCAGATGTCTCCGTGTCGGAGCTGGTTGTTGGACAAAGTCCGAATGCCTACCTGTTGGTAGTGCGAAGTAATCCGAATGCCTACCTGTGGAAGCTCGCGGAAAGACGGCCGGGCTCTCGGCTCCGGTTGGTCCTCTTTCCGTTGCGTCCAGGCGCGGTAGTTGTCGCAAAATTGGATTAGTTAGTGAAGTGGCTCCCTTCTGGGAGTCTTCAAACCTACTGGGTTGGTATAATGGAGTAACTGGTTCTAGGTCTGGAGTACCTTTGAATTCCAGTTTCTTACTAGGTCGTGTTTGGGCGTCCTCTGTCAGACGCGCCTGAAGTTGTTCAATAAGCTGGCGGTCTAAGTCACCTTGTTGAGTGAGGGCCTCTACCCGTGCACTCAGGGACTCTCTCCGCCGAGCTTCCTGTGCCAGCATATTCGCGGACAGCTGTGCACTTTTGCCTGCTTTGATGAGTTCCTCTCGCATAGCGTCGTACTCATCACGTTGGTCATTGAGCTGCAGCTCTGCTATGTCACGAGCAGACCTTGTTTCGCTCAGCTCGTTCTTTAGGTCACTGAGGGTCCCCTCAGTTATCTGGAGTTTGGTGTGTAACTCCTTAAAGTCAGGGTCCGCCTTTTGGAGTGTTTGGGTAAGAGTTTGTAACTCTTGGTTCTGTTTTTCAGAATTCTCCAGGGCTCCTTGGGTCAGCTGGAGTTCCTGATTCAACGCCTTGTTCTCGCGTTGGAAGCGGGCGAGGTCCTGTTTCTGGACCTGGATTTTCTCGTGGCTGCGTGCCAGGAGATCCTCGGCTTGTTTCTGCTGTGCGCGCATAACAATAGCCATTTGACCTAACAGCTTAGTTAGGTCCTTGTCTTTTGGCTTAGAGGTTAGCGCAATGCTAATCAAGGAGCTAAGAACTGAATCTAGCTCGTTGGGGTTTGTGGTCTGAATCTCGTCCACATATTGGGGTAGCACCTGTTCTGTTAGATCATTTAGAGCTGAGTCTAAGTGATCCAGAAGCTTGATGGGACTATCCGAGCCTGTGGACTGTGGATTAGACATGTTGAGACTTGGGGTTTCTCTAGGTAAGTGAGTTATTGTTAGATTAAGTTTTAACTGCAAGGAGAGAGTTACTACTTGTAGAGTGTTACGAAGAAGGAGCGTAAAACTCAAGCAGACTGTAAAGGAATTTTTAAAATCTGAGTAAAAGTGTAAATAAAAAAAAATTAATGAAGGAATAAAATTAAAATTAAAATTTTATTTTATTTAAAATAAAATAAAATTCCAATTAAATTAAAATAAAAGGGTATTAAGTCAAATAAGTCAGATTGAAAGTAATAAAAGAAGAAATTGTTGAAGTAGGGGTTAGTATAAAGTCTACTTGTGATTGAAGTGACCTTATGTGAGTATTAACAGTGACTATTTAGCAATAGCCTAGTGGTGTGAATGTTAATGAGGGTTGACAGTGCTGGGATGCTGCTGTGCTAATTTGTAAAATTAACAGTGCAGAATCAGTGGGTTTAATCTAACAATTCATGCAGGTAATCAGCTTTTACATTACAGCTATGACACAATTCGTGCAGGGTTAAGTCTATTCAGAAGTAACAGCAGTGGTGTCGTAGTGGTAGTAAGCTGTTAGCGTTAGCATTCCAATTTGACAAATCCTGTGTAGATAGGAAAGTCACAAAACAAGTCTTAAATTGTTAATCAAGCCAAATTAATCAATCAAATCAAATACAAAGTTAGCATCAAAGATTTACAAAAGCAGATGCAATGTTAATTAAAAATGTCACAATTGTTAATTAACTCCTATTGTGCATTCAAGGTTGTTAAACACAGGCAGTTATTTTCCAAAGCAATATGGCATTCGCAAATTTGTGTATTAAAAGAAAAACACATGTATTAACAGAAGCAAAACAGCTTGACAGCAGTTTAGTAATTGTTAATAAAGCATAGTAATTCACTTTTTATGTTAAGTCAATCAGGCTTTTCAGTGTCAATGAAAGCTTAAATTATTCAGTTAAGTTCTTAAACTTGAATTAGTCACTATTTAAGGAAAAAGTGTAATTCCGTTGAGTGACCACCAGAGAGAGACGTAGAGCTCCTCTCAGAGATTTTTAGAAGTTTCGCACTTCTCTTCCACTAGGGGGTAGCAGACTCTCTGGAGTCCGTGTTTTACCACTTCTTTCCGCTAGGGGCATTAGACTCTCTTAAGTCTGTTTTACCACTTCTTTCCGCTAGGGGCCGTTGGAACTACAATGAGTTTGTTTTCCGGGTGACGTCAGTGTCACGCCCCTTGCTAGGCGGAGTGGAAATGGCTGGTTAGCTTCAGTGTGCTGAAACTTTGAGGAGTCAAGACTTCTCCACACAGCCACTTTTATAACACAGCAGCGCTCTAAAAGCGCACTTCCAACACAGCAGTGCTGTGGATAAAACAACGTTCACAAAGCACTACACGGGCCACGTGGGCCAAGACTTTGTATATACACTTGTTGCACAATGCAAACAGGTCCTTTGGCTGTGTGTAACTGGAGTTCTGACGGGTAGCTAATCCGTTCAGAGTTCTCCCAACCAAGTTTTTTTAATTCGTCTGACACAATATGAACAGATAAATTACTTGGTTTTACAAGTTTATCTAAATAACTGGAGCATCGCAGATTATTTATTAACTTGCAGAACGCGTTATTAGACAACTTATGCTAAAATTCTAGAGCATCTTAGAATCCGCAGTTGTTAGGCCTTATAAAAATTACACGCCCTTAACGTGTCACAAATGCATTTAATCAATCCGGCTCTCTGGCCTTTGTTCACAAGCTCCACAAAGCTTCAGTCTTTCACTGAACACTTAGCAAGCTGGCAGAAATGTACGTACAATATTAACCAAGTTACAAAGCATATCTCAGAATTATCAAAACATCAGACCAGCTGGTATTTTTCAAATCTTAGGCACACAATTTCACAAGCGCTTTTTATCAAACAGCAACACAACACACATTTCTCAACACATTGATTAGTTTTGGATAAGACTTAGCTTTCTTAGTTCTTCAGCGGACAGAGATTTATGTAAAAGGCCTTAAGGATGTTAACTTATTTCAGTGTTTACAAGACCGGATCTTTCCGAGCCTCACGCCGGGCACCAAAAATAATAATACTGTAGTGAATATGGTCTCGTTGATGAATAATTAATATGAATATGAATTATGCAAATTAATAATTAATATTTTGTTTATGAAAATATTAATTTCTTTCGGGGCACCACCTTAGTTTTAGCAGTTCTAAGGAAACTGATTATGTTTGATAAGTCTCAATACTGAAGGAATGAATTCTAACTCGTTTTCAGACCAAATCTACGTAAACATGAAACAAGGATGTCTTTATGGGTTTTATTAAAAATTAAATATATGAATAATAATGACATAAAATAAAACAAGATTATTGACAAAGGATGAGAATGATGAAAATAAATGGTGAATGAACATAAAATTAACAGTTAACAGGTTAAGGTTATAACATTATGATGGCTTTGATGGAACAGAAAGTTTAATTCCTTTGAATTTTATTAATTACTCGGAGTTCTTACGGAGAGAGAAGAAAGTTAACTGGCTTAGCTAAAAGGGACTATTGACGGCTGTTTGGAGATCGTAAAAAGGAAAAGATGTGCGGTTGGACTTAATCACACAGGTTTTTATAACGCCAAGCTTGTGCCCAGTGTTCACTCACTCTGATGTGGTGGAAAGGTACCAGCGGTGCGGTTCGAAAAGTCCAAAGGATGCTTGAAATTCCGGGTCGCGGCTGGCTTCCGGCCGTATAGAGAGGCGTCCACCGGTGCACGGGGTTGAGCTGGTAAGGCGGCGCCTTAGCAACAAAGCGGCGTCCTGTGATTGTCCTCGAGGTAAAGTGGACTTTACCGCAGTTGAGAATAAAGTCTTTAACAAAAGTGTTCGTTGAAGAAGCTTAAACTGGTCTTTTCTTGATTAACGAGGGCTGTTTGTTTAGCGGACTCGTTTTAACTTAAAGAACTACAAAATTTCCACTTCCGTCGCGTGGTTACGTAGTTCCGTAAAAGTTTTCAAAACAAAATATCAAATGCGTTGAGTCGTCAAAAATAAAGTCACTTAACACAGGACTGTGTTACGTGGTTTCAAGCTTAAAAGTTACGGCGATAAATACAAAAACTTAGTAGAAAAGTAGACAAGATTACGCGAACAAGAGTGTGCAAAGCGTTAAAAGAGAAGAGTACAGAAACGAGTTTAACATGAAGAAGAAGCGAAGCTAAACTAGAATTTGTAAGAGAGCGATTTCGGGCTGCGCACACTTTTGTACTGGCGAAGAGAGGCGTGTTTACACACGTTTGGGGGACGAGGCGTTTACTGAAAGTTTAAGAAAGATAATAAAACCTTTCTCGTTCCATCAAATGAATAAACTTAGACACAATTTTAAAAACGTATTGCTCCTGCATTGTATCATATCTGTGCGTGAAATATCGTTACCAATCTTTAAAGACTAAACACATGTATATTCGTTGCTTGACCTGAGAACAGAACAATTCATTTTATTACACAGCCAGCTGTAAGGATGAAGAAGAAAGTATTCTTTTATATCGTTATCACTCTGGATCCTGTAAAGGAAGAATGGTGAGGTTTGCATAGTTACTGAACAATCCTTTAATACACAGAAATGGAACAGAACGAAGAATTGTCTTTAGATTCGAAGCAGAGTCATTACTCTGTTCAACCAAAGGAGGGAAATGTTCAATCACTTATAGAGTCCTGTAACAAAGAGACATTCCTCTCTCAGGTCTGGTGTGTTTCAATACACAAATCGTATATTTAAATGTCCATTCTGGTGCCAGGGGGTCTGGTCGGCCAGAAGATAGCGGCTACAGGTCCTTTGAAGTACTGAAAAATAAAGCTGTAAATATAATTTCACTCTTGCGTGAACTCTTTAACACAACATACGAACATCTGGGCCAGATTAGCAAGGTGCTGCTAATCAAATCTCCTCAGTTCTGGATAAACAAAAACGGCCAGGTCTTTAAAAGTTCAGAGTTGTAAATTCTTTGGTCCTCTGAGAGGTGTTGGTTCCTGGGGGGTACTGCGGGATATCACTACAGTCACGTAATGCCTGACCGTAAACGCTAGGAGCGCAATTTAGGCCTTGTGGCATTCGAGACCAGGAATAGAGTTTTCCTGCAAATTCAAAGGCAAACCAAAACTGGGAGTCTGGATGGACAGGTACAGAGAAAAAGCATTTGAAATGTCAACCACA
>JALDNG010003530.1:0-26058 GCA_024349245.1 Neodontobutis hainanensis | reverse complement strand
ATATCTATATATCCTATTATTTGATGAGTCAAGAATTTCAATATAAATTATAACCTCAGTCTATGAATATTAAAAGTTATGCGGAATGTACTATTTAATTTTCAATCAACGATAAAATTGAATTTGGCTTCTTAAAGATTAAACATTAAAAATAATAAATAAGGCAAGTCACGTCACAGACCGATGAAATGTGAAATTTAACCTGTTAGTCCGAATTAAAGTGATAAATGCTCGTATCTATCGAAATATTTTTTCAAAGTGTATAATCCAGTTGATTACGGTTCTTTTATGGAAATGACATTGATCAAATTTTGACGTTACAACGCTTTCAGTTTTTAAGCTTTTGAACGAGGAAATTATTGTTAAATATATGCCACAGAATATCTCTTGTAAGTATTAAAAATTGAAAATCTTGCTCTTCGTGTGTCATGAATAAAGGATGATGATATAGTTTTGAAATACTGTGACACCATCTTTAATATAAGAATATAAAGATTACTAACGTACGCCGATTTAGAATTTAAATTATTCCAAACATATGGAAACATATCGACAGAAAAGAGATACTGGCAGATATTACTTAGATCAATGTTAAATTAAAACTGAATGCGCACAATCTGATTTTAATCAATTTTAACTTCTACTTTGTCAAAAAAATTAAATGCCAAATTTACTCAATACAACATTTTCTATCATATTTATAAAAATGCAATGTTTGGTGGAGAAATGAATAACCATGTCGATTTTTAAAATAAGTAGATTACATAGATCATTCATATTTTAACATACTAGAACCACGTTTCGATCCTACTGTCTACCAGAGTGTTTTAATTTGTAGGATCAAACTGAGACCATTTGACTTAAAGATATGAACTCAAATGGCTACAAACCAAAACTATCTTTAATTTTGAACAAATTATATTTAATATTTTGAAAAATTAAACTTCATATATTTTGCGATTTTATGCACATGATGACACCCGGGTTTACTGAATGATACAAAAACACTGAGAATATAAAAGACACTGAGATCCAAATTTGAAATTTTAAAGACCTAAACGAATATCATGTTGTCTTTTCATCTCAAAGTCATTGATGAGCACTTGTAGTGGTTAAAACATTTTGGGTAAGCTCTGATAATTTCTAACACTCTCAATCCAAAACCTGCAAATTTTATCTAAATTTTACGGGTTTAATTTTATTAAAACCTTGGGTTTTGGAGCATTTGCTCAAATTGTCACAATTATAAAAATCTAGGAAACAAGAAATCGAAAACGTGTTTCATCTTACATGAACATTTTCGAAAGTGTAATTTATTGGGATTGTGAACCTGAAGCCCAGATACGTGATCTACAAGAGATATCAAGCTATCGACATTTCTGATATGGTCCTTATTATATTTATTAAGAAGCTCAGAATTTTAAATTGGTAATTTTTGTATTTCAAAATAAAAATTTATCTCGACTCGTCAGATAACATTTTAAAATTATTATGAGTAAATTTAACCACAATTTGACCGCTACCAAACACGGATACATCTTAATCACGATCTTTTGGTATCAATGGATAAAAATACTCAAATGGATAATATTTTATCAAGTTAAGCGACATAATTGTGAAAAAGTAGTTCATCATGGTTTTGGTCTGTTTTCTTTTTAAGCACGATTATTTTAAAATAGTTTTTGATATTTATTTATATTATTGATCAACGCCGCCCTGGTTAATGAAGAAAAAACGGGATTATACCTCAATAAATTATGTTTAACAGTAAAAAATCAACTGTTGTCAAACTGGAACAAAAGATACAATCATTTGGGCGAAAATGTTTTATGAATTAAATTTATGATACAGTATGTTTCAAATCGGCTTTTATGTTTCATAACGTTTCAAATTTCATACCGTTGTTATTACGAATTCAAGAAAATTCAGATTCCATATATGTTAAATTTTCTTCTCGAATAATATCCGAACAAATTCTGAGATTCACATAAAATCTAAACACTGCATAGATCTAAAATAAGAACTTAAAATAGAGGAAAAACATTTATTTTATGTTAGTTTTCTGATGATAGATCACATAAATATACCTACTAAAAGTGAGCCTACGAGGATTCAGCGATTTTAATCCAAATATAAGAGAAAATATTAAGAATTAAAAAATAATCAGTCGTCTTGATTTTAAATATATGTTACTTGAAGGTTGTATTGAATTTTAACTCGTACGTACTCATAAATAACATTCGAAAACAAGGATTATCACATGTACAGTTGGCGTCATGTTTGACAAATATTTTAAAAACTTTATAATATTGAATTTGTGAGTTATGCGATATTTCATCGAGATATTAGAAAAGTTTTTAATTTTGTTAAGTTCCCATATGTTAGCTATCCTAAAATTTTGTTGAATTTAAAATGGTTTTACAGGTTTATATAAGACTGTTAAAATATTTAGGAATTGTAAAATAAAATTTTACCTTATTTTAACAAATTAATATATGAAAATACTTAGATTTGTAAGAGTTGTGGATTTTACAAATAAAAAATTATAAATCAACTTCAAGAAATTTAACAATGAGTGGGACAACATGCTATAACTCATGTTTTCTGTAAAATAGACTTGCAATTAAATTTTTCAAAATGGTTGAGGCAATTTTCAAAAATTGTATAAGCCTGATTACACGCTTAGGGTTTGATTTTAACTTCATAAAACGAGAAAAAGTTTTGAAAAAATTAAACAGCATTTAGAGTCGTTAAAAATTCCATTTATGTTTCTCAATTTATCATTGCTTGCAAAAATAAGCGATAAATTTGGCAAAATTCCTCAAAATGGAAATATTGTTTGGGACTAAAAATAAGAAAAAAATTGAAAATTAATGAACGGAAACATCACTTTTATAAACCTAAAAATAGATAATAAGATGTATTATCAAGAATATAAGTTCAAAACTAAATTAAACCTAACTGCTTAGTGTGCGATTTTTGGTGAAAGATAAAGGAGATATCGCAATATTTCCATGTTTCGCTTTTAATAGCTGATCCTCAAGGGATTTCGGGTTCCATGCGTGCTTCCAACTTGACAAATCCGAGCAACAGTTTGAATCTTCAGGAGGCGCGCTGACCTCCGTTCCTAATACACACCTTTACACTTTATACTTAAAAAGAGATAAAAATACTTTTCGTGCGTCGAACTACGAGTTTCCAGAACATGACCGCAAAGATCACGAAGATCATTTTTAGAAAATAAACGCTCGACATCTTCCAGTTCATCGACCACACAACTGCTCAATGCTTTTTTATGTGCTTGTCGCTGAAGTATTTTCTTCTATTGTTCCAGTCTAAATAAAGAATTTGAAAATACGCAAACAAGCCTGTAAATATAAACAAGCTTCTTTGACCATCTCGCCATACTCTTGCCATTGCCTGAGCATCATTAGCAGGATTCCAATCTGGATCAAACATCACTAATCGATTTGCTCCAATCAAATTCAGTCCACATCCTCCAGCTTTACTGCTGAGTAAAAAGACGAATTCAGGAGTCTATATTTTACGATATTAGTACGAGTGGATTGTTGAATTTATCAACCATCTTCTGTCGTTTCTTAATGGACATTGACCCATCTAACCTTACAAACGCGTGGCTGATACAACACACTTATTACTTTCTAAGAGTGCACAATTTTTCGATTAAATCCAATGTTTGGGTATAATTAGATACAATGACAACCTAATTGAAATAACACGTCAACCTTGTCGTTTGTGTTGACTTTAACATTCTGTAAAGAAAATCAATGAATTTAAATTTTCCTAGGAGATAAACCAGAAAGCAATACCTGAGTGTTCAGGCTGAAATACTCTTGGGGTTTAATTTTATGTATGATTGATATCAAACTTGTCAATCCACTCTTCTTTAACGCTTCCATATCAGTGACTAAAATAGTATCAAACAAATAAAGTAAAAATTGTTACGATTGCATAACTTTCTAAAAAATCTGATTAACTCCAATGCAGAAGAGGATGATGAATCACCATCTGACACACTAATTGAAGATTTAGAATCGGCGAATTCTTGATAAAGAGTTTGTTGTAAAGGTGTTAAACGTATACAAATAACGTGCTCGGCTAAGGTAAGTTTACAGGTAAACTTTTAATGGGAAGATATTTAGAGAGTATTGCAGCTGAAACGTAAGGGATAAGTAAAACCTGTTCTCCTAATGATACATCGTGTCACAATTTGTAAAAGCTAAATATATCTATGACGCTTAAACCTCTTTGAGTTTATTGTCCCCGATTTCACGCTCTTTTTCAGTAGCCAGAGAATCGCGCCCTCTAAGAATGTGGTTTTCGAAATTTTTTTTGAATTCATGCCGTGTTCCTTTGAAATTATATAGGGTCCTACCAAGAATTCCTTGATTGACAAAATGTATCAGACTAAAATATTCCAAAAGATCGTTTTGAATTGGAGTTCCTATAATCACATGAAAATATAACCGGATATCAGAATCCTTCGTTTAACATCAAGATTAGTAAGTGCTTGATAAATTTGGTTGTCTTGATTTTTTAAGCGATGGCCCTGAATTATGTATTTTAATCAAACTTCGTCACACATAACTAGCCCTATCCTGACTTGAGATAGTTTGTCTGCGTTTATTCTAAAACTTTCATATGATATTATTAAAACAATCGGCTGATTGATAGGATGGAAAGAAAACTTTTCTATATTTGTGAGAATAGTTTACCTATTTCCTTATGAATTACATCTTTTCCTCCTCCTTCAACAGTAACCACAGATAGTCGATTTCCAACCCATTTCCACACTTCCTTTTCCCAATTCTGACAAATTATGACGTTCCCAGAAAAAATTTGTTAAAAAATTTTTTGAGGTAAGTATTGAGTTAATTAAAAGTTGAAACGTGAACCAGCTAGTTTAGGTAATGTGATATAGTTTCCATAACTTATTTATCATAAAAGATCAACTAAAAAAGCAAGAAAAACACTTCTTTTGGGAAATTCCATTGTCTGGTAAATTTTTACATCAACGATGAAAATTATGAAAAAATTATAGATTTATAAAGCATCTAGAGAAATAAATTAATGTTCATCATAAATATACCTTGACAAGACTTGCAGGACAAACGATAAGTGATTTAGTGAAATCTGGACGACCTAGAGTTATTACTATTTGAGCATATACCAGTTGGGCTTTGTTTCTAAATTCATAAATGATAACTACCATTAAAGTATACATCACAGTGATACACTGAAGAGTTTTACCAAGTCCCTATTTTAGAAATGGATTAAACCATATCATCGGCCATGATACATCCGTTGCAGTTCTCAATATTTACTCCAGTTAAGCAATCGTACATAAACTTCACACCCTTTTAACAGGTAATACAAACCTCCCTTTGATGAGGCCGTAAGATTTTCGTCAGAGAAGGATCAACAACAACTCAAACATAACAAGAAAAGTACCATGCACAAGATGGGAGGCACTGTAGTTTAAAAATTGATTACCCAAGTTTATGAATTTTTTCATGTTCGGACACAGCGGGGGGAGTGTAAAGAATGAGAGCGTCTTCAAGGTTTGGGTCGTAAATTGCACGACGTTGGACGCCGTTACGAATA
The DNA here is from genome assembly GCA_024349245.1 of Neodontobutis hainanensis. NCBI lineage: Eukaryota > Metazoa > Chordata > Actinopteri > Gobiiformes > Odontobutidae > Neodontobutis > Neodontobutis hainanensis. The sequence continues at coordinate 20,433 of JALDNG010003530.1, read as the reverse complement.
CCAAGAGTTTTGACGGTCGACGATCCTGAATTATGATAAATATACCTTGAAAGTTCAAAACTGGGACTTTAAAAGGCAATTTTGTATTGGTTGATGTGTCTAAAATGTAATGTAAACGGGATAACCAAGTCATCTTGATTAATTTTTATTTGAGAGTTTAAATTACAAGATCTTTGGAACTTCGGAGATCTTTTAAATATACTCCGTACAATTCATCAGGGTTATTTGATAGGTTTTCTTTATTTTTGAGAAGTTGACTTGGAGCCCTACTTCTGAACATTTAGGATATTTAATTATTTTTCACCTTCTCTCAAGCTAAAATACTCACGACTCCAGAATTAGTAATTAAGCGGCAAAATAAAAATATTCTAGCGAAATAATCCGATACGCAAACGAATAGTTTAATCTTAAACAATATCCTAAAATGTCAAAAATATTTCTTCCGCTTATAAAAGGTAATTTATTTTCGGTAGTTTGAAATAAAAGGATTTCTGGATTTTAACAGTGCGAAGGGTTTTTTCTACGATTTTAACCGCCTTCTATTATCAACTGCCCAAATTTCTTATTTTTCCGACATTTTTAACTTTTTCCTACACTTTGAATCATTTTTGATGTTATTTGTAGTTAAGTTAATTTACACATTTTCTTACGGCTGATATAAATAAATTACATCTTTGAAAATTATTTAGAAAGTAACTAAAACTGCTTTCATTAATATGAATAAAAAATTGATCAAGTTAAAATTATTCCAAAAGATTTACAGACATAGATCATTCTAAATCTTGAACTGTGGTAATTAATGTCGTGTTGTGAAAAAATCCATGCTTGAAAAATTACCATAAGATTTAATTGGAGAAAAATTGGATATATGTAAAGCTCTTCACGAGATTAAATGAATCTCGACTTCTAGTAAGTGCTTTATAGAGCGTTCATATAGCTTAAAAAGCGCGAAATTAAAATATTTTGATATCAAAGGAAATTGTTTTTAATATGATATAATTTGTCAAGATATGAATCAAAATGGGTTATACCAGAATAATTGGTGTCTCAGCAAAGTTCAATTGAATTTCTGACATTTATAAGTGGGTTCTCGTGATACACAACATTATTTTGAAATAAAAACGAATAATGAAATAAAATAATTTTCGTTTTTCAGTCAAAGCGAAAGCATCAACTCACTCAAAATATAGTTACACGAAGATAAGTAAAAATACCGCGATAAACTTCTGAGCACGCGCTAAAAGTTAAGATAATATCGCCTTTCGTTCCTTACAAATGATAAAAATGGTTTCGCCTTTACATCCATAAAAAAGGATCCATTTGAACATGTTTTTGAACTAATTCCACATACAATATATTCTTTTCATGACTAATTATTTTTATTTATTTATTTATTATAGACAGTCTAATAATTATAGAACTAGCAGAAGGCTAACTCTGAATTCTAATGCCTCTAAGGCACATAATGACGGAGACTTAATGATGTATATTGAAAACATATTTTCTAATTTTTTGTAGAGGGACGAATGCATTCTGGGATATTCAAAATATGAAATTCAGGAGCATTTAAAGGAATCGATGTTTATTCAAAAATCATTAGTGTCAAAACATAGCTCGTGTATGAGGACGTACACGACATTTTAGCAAATGTAAACCCGCAATACCCGAAAGAAAATAAACTTGCTCTAAAGAAAGAATGATGTCTGTAGATAACATTTTACCTATCGTTAATCAAATTTTAAAATACAAGGACAGTTGAGATAAACACCCTTCTAATGTATGCTAAGAAGCACTAAAAATCAGAATGACGCTGCTTTACTCATCCCATAAAAGTATGCTTTAAATCATCTCAAAACGTATCAAGCAAATTGAGTGCTTGCTGGATGAACAGTCAAAAATGAAAAGAAAAATATACCTTATGAAAATAAAATAAAAATAAATTCATTTGTGGTGAAGGAATTTTTGAGGTATATTTCAAGATACAGAGGATTGCTTGTTTTTGACTGCTGTAAAACGAGAGATAAAACAGTAATCCAAATATTCCCTGGCAATACTACGGTATAACCAATTTGAGAGCTTACGTCATTCTTAACCACAGTGATGTTTTTCACCTTACAGGAAATTATCATTAAAACTTATTAGATCCTGATAACTGAGAAAAAATCAAAATAATCAACATTACGAGATGGAACATAAAAGGCACAGTTCCTTGTGCTAATAATTAGGTTATGTTTTATTAGTATTTAACCTATTCCATCTTTAATAGAATTAATAAAAATGAGATGAAAACAAGTTAATGCTCCCAATGATGGTCTCAATAGCAGTAATAATAAGTAAAATGTTTAAATAATTAGCCATTATTAAAATTACTTGGCACGCGCGTATATCGGAATATCTTGTTCAGATTTAGCGCTTTTGCCCAGCTATCAGTATAAAAAATTTCATCATCCAGATACAAATTATTTCACTGTGAAAAATTTAAGGTACTATAATCGAAATTATACGCCATCCTTGTCAGATCGCGCTTTATGAAATATTATTGTTTGTGAGATCTATATATTTCAATCTAACTGATGAGACACATTGATCATTTTCATCAAAGAAATTCAATAATTTTCGGACTGTAAAATTGTGTGCGGTTAACGCTTGCGCCGTATCATTGTCAAATATTTTTTTGATTATGAAAGTCATCTCGATAACATCATTAAAGGTATTAATTTTAGGTTATTAAATGTTTATAAACAATTGAACTGAAAGCAGCGATTCATTTTAAATGAGCTAAATAGTTGATTAAATTAGTGTAGGTCAATTAGTTTCGAAAATAACACAACGGAACGACTTGAATTTTGACGACAACGTACGTTTAACACATTTATAATCACCAACTTCTAGTTGTCGAACCTCATTTTACTATACATCAAACCACTAGCGCTGTTACTTACTTGTATTAGAGTGCAAAATTTGACCATTCAATGAAGAAAAATAAAAGATTGAAACAATGAATATGCTCACGAAAGCATCTAATAATCCAAAGCATGCAAGTATGTTGGCGATATCTTTACTTCGAACATGATTTGTAAATGAAGTTGAGAAACAAAAAAAATTGTGGTATAAATATTTATGAAAACCATTTTAAATGTACTTTTAAGGAATTCTATTGATCAGCGTAAGCACTCATGTTTTGGAAATATGTGATAGTGTCGAGGTTTCGTGATTATGATTTAGAAAAGATCATTTTTATTCGTCAATTGAGATAAATTTAATTTATGTTTACGAAGAAGGTTGAAAAGAGCTGATCACATGTTTTTACCGAAAGATGAATTATTTCTTAACTTCACCTCTTTTGTTAACAGAGTTCTATTACATAGTTAGATTATCAACCTGTCTGCTTTAGATCTGCTTTCTTCATCTTAATTTCATTCTACAATGGAACTAAAAATTTTTTCATGATGACTAAGCCTGAATTCCTTTTGGTTGACTCTGTCACGTTCATTATTGAGTCGATAAACTCTTCTTGCTAAGTTAATTCTTTTGAAAAAATTGCTAATTTTTCAAATACAGACATTAAAATATTTATTGAATATTTTCAGAATTTAACAGGTTACTCTGTTTTGTTGAAATACAACTTTTTCATGTACATACACATGTTTAGTTTTTACTCCGAACCTTGAGTTTAATTTTTTCATTTTATGTTCATATACAATCTTCTAATTCAAAAACTTGGAATGTTTGTAAACATTCTCTGTGTGTTTTCAGGATTGTCTGATTCATTGTTTTTTCGCAGAGAAAGGATAAGTCAAGGCAGGCTATCATGGCTTCTTTCGATGAAATTTTACTTCTATTTACGAACTTAGGTAGAGCTCTGTTTACTAGGTGTGGTCGTTCAGTGCTTTACTGCCTTTCGGGACCTTTTCCAAGAAAAAACACTCAGTTTTGGATTGTGTAGGACTCTTACCCACAAAACACTCATCCTTTAATCTCGCCATTGAGCAGCCACACTTCTGTGTAATTGGTTGGCGGGTTATTAGTTATTGTCTTCATTCTAAATACTTAATTCAAAGCCAAAATTGTTTGATGTATCAGGCTATGTTGTTGATTATGTTGAAAGGACAAATAAAAAGTATATTGATACAAAATATACAAATAATTTTAACAACCTGATGAATTATAAGTTATAATTTTATTTTTACGATAGTAATATCGACATTTGATGTAAAAAGTACTGATAGATAAAATTTAACAAAATTGTAATTTTATTATTAAATAATTTGAATAATTTATTTTTCTTAACATCGACCTGAGATAATTTTTTTGCAAAATTAATGTTCGTTAAAGTTCTAATATCAAGTATATCTCTTCAAATCAGCAACGAAAATCGATTTCGATTCTTCTGTAAAGAAATAAGAAACATCATTCAGCAAGAACCCTCAAATATGGTATTTTATTTTTAAAAACAGAGTTTCTTCAACATCCAATATTTAGAGGGAAAATATTCTCATCTTAAATTTGAATCAATAGGATTTCTGTTTTTCAGAGCTTTTTTAGGATATGATTCTATCATATAACATATATCTTATAAAAATTTGTAAAAACCATTCAATTCTCGAAATATAATATTTGAATTTTACTCATTTATAAAATTCCAACCTTCATAAAACCTAATATGTTCAAACAAATCGATACATTTATATTGACCATCAATCATGAAGAGAAATTAAATTCCATTAAATATGTCGTGTTGCATAACCTTTTCAACGAAAACCATGGCCATTTACACGATTTCTAGCCAAGTTCATGGTTTTTTCACCTTGAAATTTTCTTTGATCTTTTTGTGTTAAACGAAGGTAAGGTTAAATGATAATGCACAGTTTATAAATTTTCGACCATTTCTTATTTACATCGATTTTTAATAAATGCTTTTATGATTTATGTATTTTGTCCCAAAATCTCCTTTTCCTTCATTTTCATTTTTTGGATTTCACTAAGATGAGAAATAAAAAAATAAATTGAAAAAATTTTCGACAAGTAAACCTATGCTCGTCTACAGATTATCGACTTCGAAATTGAGCAAATATGCTATTCTCTTGGATCACATGTTCACGAAGGGTCGGTCAAGAAATTTCAAATATGTTTATTTAATTGAAGTAAGTTATTTTATTTCTTAATGTATTTAAGAAAATGACCAATTATGTAAAAGTGGAAAAATTAAAAAGAAGCGATCCTCTTTCTAACTTAGATAAAAAAATGAAAATTCTGAATTACTAAACTTGCCTAAGTAAGTTTCTATTCTGCAGAACAAAATTTTAAGTTCGTCTGTAAACAAAGAAAATTTTTGTGATATCTCAATTTTTGAAAAATAAATTTAAAACTTTGGGAAATGTAAATTCACATATTTAGAATAGTAAATTGTAAGAGGTTATTTTTGGGAAAAGCGACATTCGATATTGTTTTTCGTTGGAAGAAAAATATGTTTTTCAATAAACATGGATGAGGAAAACCTACAGGACTTATTTCTAAGAAAGTTTAGGCCCAAGTACCCATTCGGTACCCTTTAATGGTATAAACACCAATAATCTGGTTTTATGAAACTTCCACTCTCCCCTCTTGTGTCTATGAGAGTAACTCTTACCTCCTCATTACTGGTTCGCTGCAAAAAAGACTGATGTGACGTTTAATCGTTGAAAGATAACAATTCAATTTTAATCGATCATTTTAAAGCTGTTTTTTAATTCATTTCTGCGTGTGTGGAAAATCCACCCTCGTAAGACAATTTGGTTATAAATTTTAAAAATTAAATGCATTTATTCAGTCTATGAAAGCTTGTCTTAAAGGACAAGAATTCTTATATGGCTCATAAAATTCTATTCTTTTTAATCAAAGGATTAAATAAGTAGGAGGTTAAAATCTCCCTGAGTTGTTGAAGGGAGGGTGAGAATTTTAATGGATACGAATCTCAAGAGACATGGTTGTAACTAAATCCAGGCAAGGTAATGCATAGGAAGCAAAAAGCTTAATATCAGAAAAGTCTGAAAAGCATATATAGACGTAAAAACCTCTTAAAATTTCCCACCAAAGTTTATACTCATCTTTGTCTTACAAAAAAATAATTTCAAAGATAAATGAGAATTTTTTCAAAATTTTCAGCGTTGTGAATTTCTAAAAACTAATATACTGGGCATTTACCAATTAATACAAATAACCAACACCAGGAAAAATCTAACTCATTTTTAACATAAATCGAGTTTTGACTTTGAAAATAATTTCATGTTAAAAATGAAAATTTAAGAGTAAAAAACTTATAAAACTTGATGATAACATAACAATTAAGTTTAATTATCAAAAAACCATATGATGCCCACTCATTAAAGATACAAAAATATCAGTTCAACTTGATAAATTTGACTTATGCTCACTACGTGCTACTAAATCTAATGTATCAAATACATCTAAAGCAAAATGTACATCTTATAAAGACGTAATGAAGAAAATTCACTTTTTTATTTCTTCGAATGTTGCTCCATTAAAATTGTATTAAAACCGAATTTCAGATAGATTCAATTGTATAATATTAATAGATTTTCCTAATGATAAATTAAAAAAACGAATAATAGTCAGTAGGACAAAATAGTAAGGGAATGGGTCAGAGTTTCTTTGAAAAATTCTTTTAAAAAGCCATAAAGATCAATATTACCATGATTAAATTTGTTTTCTAATGTATTTCAATATTATTTTAAGCAATAAAATATAATTTAATAAGTTTTAGAGTTTTATATGAAAGGTAAATTAACTCATTTAATTGATAGTTTATATTTTATCGTCCAGATTAATAAAACAATTCTATTTAGGTTCGGTGTAAATAAACAATTAAAATGTAAATCTGTTAAAATTGCATGTTTTTTAAAAATCATTAAAATAGTCGCGCAATTACGGAAATCAAGATTTTTATACGATTTTTTCCAAACTCATGAATATATATTTTATCTTATTGTCCATAATTTATCAATTGATTGAGATTCAGACAATGAAAGATAAAGATAACTTTTCAAAAGCTAGAAAACATTCATTCAAATTATTAATCAGCTAGATATGCCTCAGCCACTTACAAAAAGTAACTCCCATTGAGAGTATACCTTCTAAAGAGGTGAAAACAACCGATAAAGATCTTTATCGTTTTAGGTCTCCAAAATTAGTCTTTATCTCGAAGCACATTTTGCTACTCCTTCATCGGATGCAAATTAAATTATAAAAATATAAAGGATAATCAGAAAAAATATTGTGCGCATTAATTGCTTGCTTATTCCACTTCTATGTACTATTTTTATTTGAGAAAATACTACCTAACCTTGAACGCAGTGCGATCTTAATTGAAAAGCGCGTTAATGAATAAAATTCGACACTATCAGAAGAAAATACATAATCATACTCAAGAAGTCCAAAGAAAGCAGTATGAATCGAAAAAAGAATCCAACAAATTGGAGATAAGGCCTAAACCTCGATCATTACATGCGTATCATAGATGGATAAAAGAACCTGGTCAGTATCCAGTAGCTCTGTTATATCCTAATCTCGATTCTAGTGACGGGGTTTTGATAGACTACGATATTAGTCATTTACGTATTTGGAGAAATCACGGGGAGCCAACGGGTAAAATGATCAAGGAATTTGATTCAATAAATATTTTGTCCATCTTAAATCTCTCATGTCAGATGAACATGAAATTAGATTTCTTGAGAATGTTTTCGTGAAGTTAAGCTTTTTGGCTTATTTCGAGGCCGATTCTATTCATAACGTTTGCCAGAAAATTACCAGTTTATGACCCCTAAATCTAATTGACAGCTTTCAAGAGATCGGAGAAGTTAAGCTCTTTGATAAAAATAAAATAAATACAAAATATCCCCATTATAAAAGGAGATTTCATAAGTACATGCTGGAACTTATGTCAAATTAAAGTCTTAAAACATTCCCAGTATATTTCAATCGTATTAATAGCTTTGCTAAACATTTTTTCTCTGATTATGCGGAAATGTATTTATCTTGGGGTACTCATTGATATGTTGTTCCTTCAAAAATAGCAAAGATTTTATCAACAATATGATAAGTATTTTTAATCTTTAAATTTTGAAAAAGTCAGAGATCAAATATTTAACAAAACCAAGAAACTTACCAGATTCAAAAAAGAGTATTTTGTATTTTTTCTTTACCAAAAATACCATGAATTCCTTCAATATATCATTTTAATATCCAATTTAAATTTATCTGTTTTTTTACTTCAAAGTATTTCACAAAAATAATTGATCTATTTAATTGATACAATAGATACTTTTGTTTTAAATATATATTCTAAGATTAATGATATGTAATTTTAAGCAGTATTTTTCAATTTATTAAATGATGTTGTATCGTCTTTTCGAAATTTTGGATTTATCTATTTTAAAAAGAAATTTAACCATAATATATACCATTCTCAGCTAGACGTTTAACTATTAATGGGTGTCGGTGTGGACATTCCATAATCTGGCTTACTGTTTTAATAATCACCATCAAGTTAAATTTGTCTTTAATTTGCACTTTTTACCATTTTATTAAAAAAATTTATGTTAAAAATTGTAAAAATATGTATTTCTTCCATCTAAATTTTATTTTTGTGTATAAATATTAAAATCAAGACAATCTAAAATTCGATTTATCTATTTATCAAAATGTAAAACATTTCTAACTTATAAACACATCTGCATTTCTTATGCTGGGCTTCATCTGTCTAAAGAAAGGTGTGGCAGATTAGTGATGTGACTACTGTGATATATTTAAATCATAATTATGCTAAACACACATAGACCTAAATTTAACCGATTTATTTTTTTCAACTATTTTTACACAATCAAGAATATTTATCTCAGTGACTTTTGAAATCTATATATCATCAGTTAGTTTCTACAAAATATACTTTTCTAACGATACATTAATAATTCCTCATTTATTACTTTATGCACCAAATAGCTTCAAATTACTAAATATTAACCAAAGAAACCTGTGAATATTATTTGACACAATCTAAGTGACATGTAACATGGTTTACGTTAAACAGGAAAATCATATTTGAAGAATTGTGCCTTTCCTTTACGTGAGAAAACTGCAGTGTTAAGATCTATATTCATCTCTCAAAAAATTTGTTCTATCCTTATAAAAAGTTGAAATCCAAAAGATTTCTAACCATAGAAACATTAAATTAATTAAAAAGTAAATTTTTGCTTCATAAATACTTGAAATATACATGTTTTAGCGTTTTTCATTCATACAAACAGTGTTTGAATATCTTAATCTGTGGTTTAAAATATAAAAGAAATTTAAAAACAACGAAAAATCTCACCTATTTTTGAAACACGAACAGAAAAACTACATATTTATGGATGTAATTCGTGTTCAGATGGTTGGTATCGGCTGAAACCAGCAGACGATATAAATCGGGCAAATCAGGTCTGCTATCAAATATTAAAAAATAACCATCAATGAAATTTTGTACAATTAGAAATGAAAAATCAGTTTCTAAACTTCAGAAAAACTTTCCTATTAAATGTAAGCTTACTCCTTTCATTGGAATAAACTCAATTCCATTTAAAATACCGAGTTAATTTGATTGAATTGTTAAAATATGATATTTATAAGGGTTTTCGATCAATGTCGTTATCGCCCAATCAAAAACACAATTCTCTCAAACTAATTAATTTTTAGTTAAATTAAAAGCAAAAAAGGGAAAGTAGAAATATCTTTCAACAGTCTATTACGAAACACGTTCGATCACTTTTTGAAAATTAAAAATTATTAGTTATGCCAGACACCGACCAAAGATTCGAAGACAACGGGAGCATGAAAGGAAGCGCTTCCAGTGAAGTAGGCGGAAGTAGAAAACTTCAACAGATAAGATCTAACAAATGCAAGGGAAAGCAGAACGATGAAATTAGATGTAAAAAATAAGTCATCAAAGATAACCAATCTTTGATGATGATCTACAATGAATCGTGTTGAAAAAGTTCGATGGGTATTCGGTTTCAGTCATATCTTTAATGCTGGATTCCAAATATTCAGCCATATAAACCATTTTACATAAGTATCTGAAAACTAGGCTTTTTCTTCCAAATAATCTTTGATGGGAAAGGTTTTAATTAAATTTTGAGGAAAAGATACGTCTATTTGCCTAAATAGAGGAAAATGGCATGGCAACACGTAAGAACTCGTTTCCTGGGCATTAAGAACTTTCAGCATTCAGGTTTCAGCCAGTAAAGTGGATAGATGTCTTCAAAGTTTCACAGTAATTTTGAAATGTAACTATGGTTCAAACACTGAGAAATTGTTAAATAATTCTCGATTACCGGAGTGGGATTTGCGACTTTTACGAAATTTAAAAATACAAGGAACAACTACAGAAACTTTACTTTTATCGATGATGCCCCATTTTCTACGGTTACAAAAACAAGTTATGGAAAAGGTTAATATGGGTAATCTGCTTATGTTTCTTGCCCCAGCAGCAAGTACAGAAATATTTTTGAAATTTACTCAATGAATAAACATCGAATGATGTGCCATTAGATTCAAGAAGGCTCACAACTCGTTACGATTTCAAGAATTCTGTCTCAGAAATTATGCAATCATGCACATATAATGGATTTACATCTCGATTTTAAAAATAAATTATACAAGACGACACTATTATCGTGGCCTGGCCGAAGATAAAGAAATCAGAAGATACCATCTCAATGAGGTTAAATTTCCAGAAAATTTGAACCAAGTCGCCTAGATCTACTTTGAGAATTCTCACGAAAATGTTAGTCTGTCTGAATTGATGATCACAAGAGAAATGGTTTTTGAATCAAAGGAAACATTTTTATTTTCAAATTATTGTTTTTTATTAAAGTCATAAATTAATTTCAATAATTACCAAAATTATTGCTTTTATCTTCTGTTGATTTCAAGGAATAAGTCTTTGATCGAAAAGCCTAAATCACTTATAAAATAGTCATTGTTAAAAATAACATCTTATGAAATCAAGACTGTATTGAAGAAAATAAAATCAAAAAATTTTCCTTGATCTCCAGCTTATTATATAGATATACAAATTATAATTTTTTCGCTTGATCTGATTTTAAATAAGAACTGGAATTCAAATTAAATTTACTTTGAGAATTTGTAATTCGAAATCGACGGATATAAAAACATAAAAAAGTAAGTTAAATGGTTTGGTGTTTTCGTAAATGTGGCAAAGAATATCAAAGATGAAAATTTATTTCTTATTTTTCAATAAATGTATAACGCATAATTTTGAAGTTTGATTTTTAAATTTATAAAACGAGAAATGTCACTTTATACTTGCAGATTTAAGTTTATGCCAAATTTCATGCATTTAGAAATTAGGTATTGTGTAAATCTGAATAACTATGAAAAGAATCAAACACTTAAAAATTAATCAAAATAAAATTTAAAATATTGAATTTTCTTAAAGTATGTCAAATTTTTCACCAAATTTTTCACTTCTTATGTTATAAAATATGATCAAATACAACTTCGAATCAATCTTTTGTGAAGTCGAAGGATACAGATGGAACGTTACTATTTATCTATGTTTATATTCAATGACAAAAATGGTAGTATGATAATAGAAAAATAAAAAATAAAAATTATTAATTTGGAGCTTCATAAATATTGAAGATTAAGTCATTTTCTTAAATTTGGAAAGCTAGACTGTTTCATAATTTTTCCATAAAATATTGAGAGGGTGAAACTGTTTGGTCCTCTTAGCCTTCAGATTCCAAAAATTGCCAAAATATTAGGTCATCCAATTAATTCTACAATGTGTCTAAATACGATAAAGTAGACTCCATCCATGATTCATAGCCTTAAAATTTGCAGATTTTTAACATTTACCTTGTCAAAATCATTGATTTAAATTTGAGTCATTTTACTTACAAATTTATTGTGTACCATGACCATTAATATTTTGATTTTATTTAACTTTTGAAATTTAAAAACGCGAGGATACTCTTAGATATAAATTTTAGTGAAAACTAACAAAAAAGAACATTAAAATTTTATGCGTGCAAGCGTATTCTTTAAAACCATTAGAAAATTTGAGTTAAGCAGTTGATAATGCAGTACAAATGGTTCTATGATATTTTTATTTTCGAAAATATGGAAAAAATAACGAATATAATCAACATATTGAATGCATCAAATAAATAACTCAAAATACAGAGGTTAGTGTAAAAATTGAATGTTTTGTCACCCTTGGTTGACAATCAATATCACAACGACCTTCAACTGATTTTTTTTATTTTTCACCCAATCTATATTTGACTTTTATCATTGAAAGATTGACTAATCAAAAGTTCCGATGGTTTTTTAAACATTCATTGAGGGCTCGGTCAATCGTTAATGAATTTATCCTCACATAATCTTTGAATCTTTGCTAAGTACTTTGATGCAGATAAAGTTTTCTTGTGAAATTATATTCTAAGAACTAACGATGGTAATTGATGGATAATTTTATCATATGAAATGTTTATTTCATCAATACAACTAAGTCGTGTCGAACTATCATTCTAAAGATGAATTTTCTGAGATTGCGCGTATACTGTAAAATCGATTGTCAATAGTTATGATGATACGTGCATTTTGATTTAATAAATAAAGTCAATTTTATTTCATTTCGTATAAATTTTTTTGATTTAAAGAGAGACAGAAGAATTACCACTGCTCACTTGAAAACAACACATCAAAGATATAGTAATAAATGGATATTTCATGTATTGTTCACCTCTAAATTCATGACACTTACGCTGTAAAATCAAGATAAAAATAACAATTTAAACTTTTAGAATTCAAAAAATGATACACAAAATGTTAAGTCTTTTGAAAAATTATCGATTGATTAATTTTTTCCAATTTAAATGCTATCTTCATCGTAAATCTTAAAGAAAAATATTAAGATGGATACTGGATGAGTATGTATTACGTGGACAGTAATTCATCAGGAATCATGTTTACTTAAATTAAATAGGGATATAATTTTTAAATTTCGATATCTAGACCTTTTTAAATAAATATTTATGAAGAAAGATAAAAATCCATGAAACTGTTACACTATAAATGAAGAGTTACTATGTAGAATCTGAAATATATTCTAAAATGGGAAATGATATAACATTTATGTTTTGATGAAATTATATGTCTACCAACCAAAATTTATAATTTTAGCAAATTTGGCTTAATATATTTTAAGAATTAATATTTATGACGAAACAAACATCAAGTATATTAACTAATAAAAATATGTAACGAAATATAGAAAAATTAATCTGGCTTTGAAATTAAAAAAGCGAACTGACTTCTTAAACTCTTTAGCAATTTAAAAATATATGCAGAAAGCTTGAATAAACTGAAAAATTTACTTCTCAGGACCCAGAGAGGTTGAGTTCTACACATGATCTTATGAAAACTCGATATAAAAACGTAGATATGCATCTAGTATCAAATGAAAACCAATGAACTATTAAAAAGACCAGTTAAATGATTCAAATAAAGATAAATATTAACGATTACTTTTATAATAAAGGACTATGACGAATTTTAGACGATCTACTTATGAACCTTAAATACTTAAATTATCTTTAGGGGAATTTTTGTTTTCAACTTCAGACAATAAAAACGAGATATATTATAATTTGGAATTTCTATATCAACAAAAGTTCATTGTTGACAAAAAATATTCTTTAAATGTATTTTTAAAGTTTAACAAAGTAAATTTTGTTAAATTTCACTTTAACTTTTTGAAACAAACTTCACAAAAAAATATTTAATTGAAAAAAATCATTAAACGTGGATGAATGCATGTCTTTCCAAGAATAAAAATATCGAAACACCTTGAAATATCTTGATTCTATCATCGTGTTCAATCATCGAATCCAGATATAAAGTTTATTCTAACGTCGAAAATTCTCTAAATCTTATTTAGTCCAGCTGACTTTAATTTATACATCTTTAAGATTTTTCGACTAATAATTGTAAAATAAACAACTTTCCCAATTAAAACAATGAAATGAGTGAGTTTATAAATCAAAAGTATAAAATTTAAACAACAAATTACATTTTTATTTCTACATCTGTCTGAGAGAAGAACCAGAATGTTCGTTCTAACACAGTTGAAAGATTTGGAAGTAATTTTTCATTCTTATTCTAGAGTACTTTATTCAGTTTTTAAAACACTTATTAATTTACTTTACATTTAGTCATGGAAAAAATTTTTCCTAACTCTATGAACGACAGCTTTTTAAAAATTGAAAATTCGCACAATGCTTGAATGTAAGAATTATCTGTTTCATCCATCATTTGTGAGAATAAAAATCGAACGTTTGACTTAAAACAATTTAGATTTCGCAAATACATGTTCATCAGAATCACACGAGCTCTATGATTTATATTGAGGACTCAAAATGGTTCATTAATTTACCTTATTGAAATCACTAATAAACTGTTAGATACGCCATTATTTGGAAGTCGATTTGGAGACAGTCAAAAATAGGAAAAATACTTTTAGAATATTTTATTGTTTAAAATCTTAGAATAAAACTCAGGATCTAAACACAGCATTATATTTATAAAATGGTTTACCAGAGTTCTTGTTTTTAATATTTATTTGCTTATGCCAGATTGTAGACACCAAACCGAAACCTTTGAATCTGGTTACATTTTATTAGTTTGTATGTATTCTTCAGTTTTGTCCTAAATATCACTCAGAATTAAATCTACGTGTTTCACATAATAAAGCTATTGACATTAAATTTGCAATTCCTGATTTATCCACTTTTTTAAAAATATTAGGTTCAGTTGAACATAAATTTTACTTTTTAATTGTCAACTATCTCAAGTTTTTATACTTTACAATGTGTTTGTAAACTTATAAAAGCGAGAATACCATGAGACCCTTCACGAGAGATAAAATTCTTGCGCTTGTAAATATCTCACCTGTGGAATGATACAATTGAAAATAAATGCTAAAAATGGTGCCGTATCACATGGTGGTGTTTACTTTTGATTACTAACAGTCTTATATTTGTGTAATCTTTGAAGCAATATTAATGGGCTTCTTTAATCATTCATAATGTTTCAACTGTTTCAGATGATAGATGCTTTGAAAAAATTGATACATTCATGTAATTTTATTTTTTAACATAAACTTTGTCTTCATGCAAAAACGTTAAGGAATATTTGTTAAAAAATTCCAAGAATGTAATTTCAAAATAATTTTAAATCTTTCACAATTATAGATAATTTTTTTACAATTTTCTTATTTTTGAAACAATATGAATCATAAGTAGAAATATTAATAATATTCTATGCTTGATTTAATTTTAAAAACTAGATGATTATGAGTGTGCAGTGACCGATCATCTTCATAACTACAAATTCACAAGATTTTATTATATATGTGCAGCATAAACATTTTAAGTCCCACAACGTTCACATGTAGTGATCAAGTGTTAATATTCGATAGTTTATACCTGTGATTCGGCGATGCATTTATTAACAACCTTACCAATAAGATTTTTTAAAATATATTTTCTATCTTGGCCAAAATCGACTTAAAACCTCATCGAAAACACAAATTTAATCTTATATTCCAGAACTTCTCTTACTTTAATTTCTATAATAATTAAATGCTAGCACACGTGAAATCCAAACTTTGAACAGACAAATTTTGATAATGTTATGGTTTATCATCATCTTCATTTGCACTTTTATGCTTTCTTTTAACGATATATCTTTCATAAAATGAGGAACGTCATAAGAATCGCAAAGAAAATATTACACATGCGAATCATTTAGAGTACTATAATAAAAGGTTGTCTACATTTTAAAGTTCTGAAATCGTAAAAGAATTTAAAATTTACATTTGTTCTACAACACGACTAAAGTGAAACTTCAATGTCAGTTTAACTTGTTTTAAAGTGTACCATGCTTAAAATTTGATACTGCATTCTTTAACTGTTTAATATTGAGTCAACTCTTATTGGCTTCAGCTGTGTTACAACCATCAACAATTTGAAAATATATTTGATAGGTTTGTTCAGCATTTAATACTTCCTTACTATTTTGTCATTTATTCTGATTTAATTTTTATGTTGTTTATCTGAAATGGAAATTTTACAAATTATTTGAAAAAATATAATGTTGGATGTTATCAAATTTCAAGAATGTGTCTTCAAGATAATTAAAATTAAGAATAAAATATCAATGAATTTCTATCTTCAGCTTTTATAAGATGATATCAGAAGTAAAATTTAAATTTAATCTCATCTTTTACGATTAAAAACGAAAGACCATAAAATATACACAAATAAATAAATGAACTGTTTATATATGTAGTTTGTGTATGGTTTAAGAAATTTCTTGTGATTATATTCAGAGATCATTATGTCGAGTCTCGAGAAAAATAGAAACCAAGTGGAAAAAAATAAAAAAAAGTTTGGTTGCTTGGCAATCAATATTTAGGATTAATTGAACCATATTTAAAACTCAACAATTGATTTTCTCTACCTCTGTAAATATTTGGTAAACTCTCAAAAATTATAGATGTTGCTTAAAGCTGTTCGATTTTTTTGTATTTGACAGATTAAAGCTAAAAATATTTAATTTTTGGGATTTAAATGAGTTTGACTCATTTTAAACTGTCAAGAGTTTGTGCGCTTGCCCTTAAAGGATGGCTAATAGAAGTATCGTTAACTGTCCAGAAGATTGCCCATTATATTATTATTTACTTCAAAGTTTTGTCTTTTTAACAAGTGACTAAATCACATGTTTCTTCGATTTTCATTTTATATAATGAGGCTGTGCTGATGTTATATATTGTACGATATTTTGTGGACGAGGATTAATATAGAAAATTGACATAAAATAAACTATTATGTAGAAACTAGGCAAATTTACATTCACACCCATACATTATTAATTTTCCATTCATAAAATAAGTTGATTATAGGATAGGTTTCCTTTGATATCACTCAAAACTGTTAAAGGATAAATTGGTTGATGTATTCGATGTTTTAAGTTACCTCATATGTAAATGAAAAGCGAATGAATTTTAAAGTTCGAGTTTGCTCTTAACGTTTAGAAGAATATAGACTTCGAAATGTTGAAAATAATTTTTATTGATAATGGATAATTTAAAAATTATTTATAAAATATTAAATTATATATAAAAGCTAAATTACTTATCTATTTGTGTTATTTAATGTTGTATTTGTAATAGTATAAAGAAAATTAAAGTGGGTGTCATCAGATACGCTTATTTAACTCCTTGTTTTCTATTATCCAAATTAAAGTTAATATAGATTTAGAGTAGTAAATCAAAAAAAGTTGTTAAAATTAGTACAAACCTATCATATAAGAAAAAATAAAAAAATAAAAAAAACTAAAAATTTTTCAGTTTTTTGACCAAAAAAATCGATAAAGTTCAAATGAACCAGAACCATCAAACTCATTTCATTAATTTTACTGCTCAATGTTCATATTAAGCAAAACCAATAATACTAAATTATCGTATATAAAACCTATATTCTGAGTTTAATTTTATTCAAAATACTTTTAACCAAAATATACTTCAAAGCTAAAATTATTATTTGAGAATGTAATGTATTTTAATTTTACTTAGATTTCTCATTAATACGTGTAAGTAGAGTTAAAAACTTTTATGAAATAAATAAGGTAGAAAAACCCTGAGAACGAAACTTATTTACCAGTTTAAAAAAGAAGCTTAAAATTTAATTCTATACTGCGCCAGCGCGTATATTTACGTATTCTAATTTAATATTCTATTGAAAATAAGGAAATTCAATCATATAAGAGTTTCAAATTATTTTTAACGTTAATAAATAAAGTGAGTCATTTATAATATACTTATCTATTTTTTATTTGATAGAAACTGATCAAACGAAAAATTATACCTCTACCTGACATGAAAAACATTTAATAAATCTTGAAATCTGGTTAAATGTCATATTTTTTTAATTTTTTGTGAATATTCATCTAATATGTTGAAATTTAAAAACATTTTACTTTAAATTATTGAAAATTATACTCTAAAAAGCTAGGTGACATTTTATTCGATTTCATTGCGTTACACTCGTACAAATCGTTACTTCAAATATTTAATCATGCATAGATTTGATAAATGTTCAAGTGAATTAAATTTTGATATAATCTCTTCATCACATTTTCCTGATATAATAAAAATAAATTTGCATAATTTATCGATTTTTTTTAAATATAATTTTTCAAGATTTTCAGATTGAAATTATTTAAATAAAGCCATCGAAATCATTTCGCTATATTTCTCTAATAAGCATGCAGATTAAATTTAACAGTGTATCCGAACTATATTATTTGGTATAAAGTTCAAAATAACAAGATCGATCCAAATTCAATAATTATAAAAAAATTAAATTTTACACATGAAAAATAAAATGAAGACAATATATTGAAATAAAAATCTTTCAGATTGACTGTGAAAACACACTGGTGTACTTGTGTAAATATTTGTAAGCTGCCTGTTTTTTAAATAGCTATCAAAGTTCAGGAGAAGAGGGAAAAATAACAAAGGACGCTAGAATGATGGCTTGAATGAATATAAAAGCGCTAATTTGTTAAAACCCAATAGTTATCAGAATCAGCCATTAGGACTAAAAGCTGTTGTATAGAGTAAGTAGAAAACGAGAATGATGCAATATGCTTCTTAATATATTTAGTTTTAACTTAAACTTTTATTTATCAAATTTGTGATCAATTCTTGATAAAACTTTTCAACGATCATGGAAACACTATCATGTAATTATTTAAAAGAAATTCGATTGTTCTGAAAACGGTTAAATTCATTCAAAATATGAAGATATTTATGTGGTATTAAAATGATTACTCAAGCTATGCTTCATTGAAAATCACTTCGTTACTATAAATATACCTCTGAACTGTTTCTTTGATCAGTTACCTATGATTTTTTATGGAGGCTAATTCATTCCTATTTCTACTTAAATATTAAAAGCCAATTCGTACACTTCGCATTTATATAACCTGCACATAGTATAAAATTGAGTTTAAATTTTTCATTCTTGTATTAAATTAAAGATGAGATTTCGATTTCATCTTAGAATTGATCTATAATTTAACATTGCTCGAAAACTATATAATAAACACGCAGAGCAAAAGGCAAATGTAAATGAAAACAAAATGTCATAAAAACCTGATAAAACATTTTAAGCAGAAATTTTTAGAAAATCAAATAAATTCGATACTTTGGAGCGTTGAAAATATTTTCGAAATTTAATAAAATGACTTATTATTTGGATTCGAGATTTAAACCATTCTCAATTCATTATATTACTTAATTTGACCTGCAGAGCATATACTAATTGAGATTATCGTACAATTTATTTTATTATTTTACTTGACTGATAGATTTTATTCAAGAAAACAAGAAAAAGTATTAAAAACCGCAATGATATGTTTATTGATATAATTTAACGAATCAGCTCAACCTCGAGAATGATTCAGGTAGTTTGCTGAGGTCATTCCAAATTACCAATATTATAATTTAAAATGTAATCAATTATAACCTTGTAAACTAAACTACGTAAGTAAATATTTTTTGATTTGAAAAGATATTTTTCTCATAAAATGTTCGAAAGTTATCAATTCTACTTTTTCTGTCAATCTAAAAATATTAGTGTGAATTTAACAATCTTTTGAAAATAATTATGACGCATTTCGAAACTATGGATTTGATTGCGAAATGCTTTCTTCATAATGGAAATATATTTTGTCTTATTCGCAATAATTTGCAATATAGTGTGAAATTTCTTAAAACGTTTGAAAGAAAGTTTCAAACAGATATTCAAGATTATTCTTTAATTTCTCACCACAATTATTAAACTTCAGAAGCTGGTAAGCTACTCTATAATACACCACCAAAAGAATCTTAAGTGAAGGATTTTGTTCAACATTGGATACAAAACTAATAATGATAGTTTTCATTTTAATTCAAACGAAATAATCAATTGTAGAAAATATTTCTTTAATATTCATCAACATCAAAATTTAAACCTTAAGATATATTATGAAAATCTGAAGAAGTTTCTAAACTCATTTCTTATTTGTTATCATTATTGAGATATTTTCAAGAAATTGTAACCTAACATTGAATAAGAACGAATCTGAATCAAGAATCAGGGTGCTTTATAATATTAGATACAATCCTAGAATCACCAGGTTTCAAAATCAGGAATCTCTAATAAGTCACAAAGAATCGACAATAAAAGAGCTAACATGGAGAGTAAGCAAGAAAATCAATTAGTAGGAGAGTTTCATAGAAATAGAAAGAAGCGTGGTAAGTTT